>JAPYYR010000057.1:0-80675 GCA_030523065.1 Aphidius colemani | reverse complement strand
ATTAATAATATATTATATTAAAAATAAATATTTAGCATCAAATAAATATACATAAATTATTATTTTATTATTTTTAACAAATACTTTGTTTCTTTCAAACTAAAGCCATATAGACAATATAACGTTAAAGAAATAGTATATATCCTTTGTTAATCAAAAAAATTACATTTTTCATTTGAAATATTGATGGTCAAGCCTGCCTATAATTTTTGAATTTAACAATTGTTAAATAAGATAAATTTGATTGGCCTTTCGTCTCTATATTAACACAAAAAAAAACAATTTAAAAAACAAATAAAAGAAATAAAAAAAAAAATATTCAACAAACAGTTTTTTTTCAAACAATAAAATTTGATTAATAATAAAATGAAAACACGAAGGCCATAAAAAAGCAACTTGCAGCTTGTATTTTATCAATAGTGGGATGGTAAAATGCCTGGATGAGCCCAAGACCAGGAAGACTGGTACGACAGTGGTGAAACGTATGAATGTACTGGTAAAACTTTGATGTAACTTCTTGGATAATAGATACTGTGAGCTGGTGGATATATCGGTGGATATGCTGTTACAACAGTCATGACAACAGCAAAAGCCAAAAAGATCTATCAATAAAAACAAAAACCATAAATACTTTTCATTATAAAATTGAAAAAAAATAAAAAACAATTATTATATATTAAAAACAATACACCTCAACACACAAAATATATTAAAAAATAAATTTTTATATCTACCTGAGCAATAATCTTCATAATGAAATTGTTGATAAAGAAAAATGAAGGAATATTTCTTGCTGAAGATATTTGTTGTAATGAAGATCAGTAGAATTTACATGAAATATTTATACAAAAATCCATTCATTGTTTTAGACAAAATGTGGAGTGAGATAAATATTTTCATGATTATATTGAATATATTATGATAACCAAGGATGCAATCGATCACAACAAGGTGACAATTAAACACTGTTATGCTGACATCAGTTAATAATGCTTTTATGTATTTAATGATTCACATAAAATACGAAATAAAATAATTAATCTGATAATCGTATTATGTTTTCAATACAACATAATCAATAATTTAATGTGAATCATCTATACATAATTAAAAATAATTACTAAATATATTTATAATGTGTTTCGTCATTATTTATATCCAATCTCAAAGTAAAAATTTTTTACAACAATGATTTATTCAATGATTTTAAATAAAGTGCATAGATAAATAAACAAAAGAGATTTATATGTGTATAGAAATAATGCTTTTTAGATAAAAATATAATTTTTAAAATAAATAAATATAAATTGACTTTGAGGCCTGATGATTTAAAACACGTGAATTCATTGAAGCGTGTAAAATATACAATTTATGTTAAATCTAGGTGCATGAGAGTGTCATGGCCTATTGCGAAAGTAAACATTAGATGTTGTTTATATATTCATAGACAATTCAATGTCTGATCAAGCTGATTTTATGTCTATGACAAAACCAATCTCAATGCTATACAATAAATCCTTATTCATCTTGTGTCTCTGTATTTTATATATTATAAAATTCAAAACTGCATAGTTATTTATTTATATAAATTATTTTTTTGTTACAGATTTTTGGCGATATGGTGGCCATTAAAATGTCAAATAACAAAACGTCGTGCACGTATGATAATTGTTGTAATATGGTTTATTGCAATGACAACATCATCACCATGGTTAATGTTTTTTGATTTAATAAAATACGGTGATGATCCTGATATGAGATTTTGCGTTGAAAGATGGCCAAGACCACAAGATGGTACATTATTTTTTATCATTTGTAATTTAATGTTATGCTATGTATTACCAATGATATTAATATCATTGTGTTACATATTAATATGGATAAAAGTATGGCGTAGAAATATACCAACTGATACAAAAGATGCACAAATGGAAAGGATACAACAAAAATCCAAGGTTAAAGTTGTTAAAATGCTTGTTGTTGTTGTTATATTATTTGTGTTATCATGGTTACCACTTTATGTTATATTTGCTCGTATTAAACTTGGTGGTGAACGTGCTGAATGGGAAGATGAATTATTAACAATTGCAACACCAATTGCACAATGGCTTGGTTCAAGTAATTCATGTATTAATCCAATTCTATATGCATTTTTTAATAATAAATATAGACGTGGTTTTATGGCAATATTAAAAAGTGGTAGATGTTGTGGTAAATTACGTTATTATGAAACTGTTGCAATAATGTCATCGTCAACGAGTATGCGTAAATCATCATATTATGTTAATAATTCATCAACAAGACGTGCTTGTCATGGACCACCTGTACATCAAGATAGCAATGTATCTTATATATTTAATCACACTGGTGTCTGAATTATTATTTTATCAATATTCATTATTTGAAATATACTTGGTCAAGTGAATATTCAAATATATATACTATTTAATAAAATTAAATATTTTTAATAATTTATTATTAGTATTAAATTGAATATACTTAATAAGTGTTGTGTATTTTTTAATTTTTATTTTGTCTCATCTGAAATTGTCAATCCGAGATTTTGGATCAAATATCATGATCGATTGGCATTCGGATTGTATCAGTATTATGGAATATATTGTTGGAGACAAATTATATTCAATATTTTATTCATTTTATTATATTCCAGTTTGTATTCTTTTTTTATATTCATTTTAAGATATTATTTCAAATAAAACTTTTGCTATATAAATTTTAATGTAGCAAATAAAAAAGAAAATCAATTGAATAAATACAAAAATGATTACCATGAATTATTCATTTTGAAAAATATTTGATTGTAATTTTTTTTTTGCTGTGATCTTGATAAAATTATGTTCACTTTTCTCTATATAATTATTGAATCAAAAAAAAAATTGAATAAGAATTATCTATATTTATCATATCTGGCATGTTGCTTGTATGTTTATAAAAAAAAAAAAAAAAAAAGATAACATATAGGTAACTCGTTGAAGAAGCTTTTTTTTTTTTTAGAATAAAAATATTGTAAAAAAGTTTTTGAATATATTTTCTTATACTGAAATAACTTTTGACTCATAAATAACAGATTTCTATCAATAAAAACAAGCTTATAATTATTTTTTCTAACAAATAAATTATCGATTTTTATCAAGAGCTTACAGAGATATGAAAGAATAAAGAAGGACTAAGTGCGTGTCATGATTTGTCAAAATTAATAATTATAAAATAAATATCTTTGAAATATATAAGCAACAGAATATATATTTTCTGAATATGTAAAAAAAAAACAATAATTAAATTAATGATAAAAAAAAAATCAGCAATATTTGTATCTACTATAAAAATATAACTATTTTTCCAACGAGAAAAAAAATAAATTTTGGTAATGTATAAATGAATGATTAAAAAATGCATTGTAAAAGCAAAAAAAAAACGAAATAGATATATAAAATAAATAGGAATATAAGGATGCACATAAACCATAAACCATAAACCATAAAAAAAAAAAAAACTAAATTTGTATCTCAAAAATATCCTTGAATAAAAAACAAAAAAAAAAAAGCTTTAAAAAAAAGTATATCTATCGTGTATTATCGTAATATAACAACCTCTTTGTTACCTTGTATCGAAAACTGTCGTAATATATACTATTTTCGATATGCCTTCTGCTTTTGAATAAATATTTTTATGTATCCATGAAAAATATCAACTAAACAGTTATATTTAATACAACATTAGTACTGTATTATTAATAAAAATGAAATAATAAATCGTCTTATAAAAAAAACTGCAAGTCAGTTTGGAACAAGTGAAGCATGACAGGAAAAAAAAAAGTACAACTTAGTTATGAGTGCATAATAGCAGTATAGTTTTCTAAAATTGTTATGAATGTATAAAATAATAAAAATTATATCATAATTTTACACAATAAAATATACATTTGTGTGACAATGATATCAAATGGTTATAATGATAATATTTTGACAACACGATATTATTTCATAAAAAATTTGCATGCATTATCCTTATATTAAAAAATAATTCCACAAAAATTTATATGACATTTTGGATGTTTAATTAATTACCTAATAAAGTAATTAAAAAGAAAAAATTGATAAATATTTAGTTAAAATTTATTGAGCTATTAGAAATTGATTAGATAAAATTATTGTGCAGGTATGGTGTTAATTGATAAATTGAAAATAAGATATAATCTTAATTAATATGTAAAAGACAAATTAAAAATTTATAAATTTTGAGAGTTGTTATTCTTGTATCATCAATATATAATCGAATATAAATAATAATATATATTACATATATTTTCAGAATGTTAGTAATAAAATTAAAATTAATCTTGCATGAAAATGATAAATACTAAATATGCGATATAAAATTAAACTAATTTAATAAAATTATGGCTTTAATAACCTGTGAATTTGAAATTAAAACAAAAAATAATTTGTTCTAAAAAATATCGATAAAATTTGATTTTAATTTCCTCAAATAATAATTTTAAAATTCTAAGTTTAACTTTTGTTTAAGCTTAATCACACTAAAGCTTGAAATTTTATTTGACATTAATTTTTTTTATTATTTAAATACAGCCATTAAAATTTATTACATTTAAAAAAACTTAAAACTTGTGTTATTTTAATTTTTGATAATAAGAGTTAAACGGAACAAAAAAAAAAACAAATCAAGGACACTGTAAATGCGATTGTACTTTCAATAATCCAGGTGAGGCAAGTCGATAGTCGTTTTAGATAACACATTTGAGAAAAATAAAAATAAAAAGAAAAAGAAATTTTAAAAGATTTAATTTAATAGAAAAATAAAATTATATATATTGAAAAATTTATAAAAAATACTAATCCTATGTAAATAAAAATATACACTATATATTTTCAAATATTTTTTAAATTATAATTATATAACTTAAACTAATATAATCAATTTTTTTTTATTATTTTCATAATTGTAATTATCAATTAATCTACTTTTGTACTTTTATATAAATAATTTTTTAAGCTTTCATTTAGAAGCTTTCTTATACTCGCATTAGTTTTGATATGTATTATATATTTTTTGACAATTTTCGAGTATGTCAGTGCATTTAATTCTTGCATTATTTCATGAAGTCATGTGTTGGAATAATAGAAACACTGACACACTCGACAGTATCATGGAGAATTGTGGTTTGCCACTTATCAAAATCCCTGCGAGTTTTGAGTTATTCCCAGTTGGTTTGTCTATAAAAAAAAAAAATATAATGTGTAACCAAGTTCGTCTTTGTGGTCATTGTTACACAGTATATCCATTTGCACAAAATTAGTTAAAATAAAATCCTTAAATAAATTTAATTATCAAAAACGACTATCGATATGCCGTCAAAAATAAAAAAAAAAAAAACTTTTCAGTACATAATGCAATAATTAGAAAATACAAGTTGGAGTTAATAGCTTGAATTAATAAAATTAATTATATAATATAAGTAATTTTGAATAAAATAAAATAAATAAAAATATATATTTTTCAAAATACAGAAATTAAATATGCATAAATAATCGAAATAAAAATGAATATGTTTTCGTACACAGCAATATTCTTCTATTTTTGAAATGAACAATAATAAAAAAAATTGAATAAATAATGAAGTAATATAATAATAAAAATTTATAAATTGATCATGAAAAGTATATCATCTATATGATGAAATGAAAATTATGGTAATATATGTTGAATTGTTTTTACCAGTCTCTATGCTTGAATGAAAAAAAAAAAAATGTGATTTGAATGTACAGCGGAATTTAAAAGAATTTGTATGGCTTTGTAAAATTAAAATATATAAATAAATGAAAGAAAAAAAAGCTATATATTAATTTGATACGAAAAAAAATAAATTATAATTGGATAATTGAATAGAACATTATTTTTTATTTATTTATTTTTTACGTTGCTTTGAAAATACGTTAATTGTTATGATTGATTGATGTGGAAAATTCTGCATCATTCGAATAACATAAAAATGAAATAATAGAAACATATTAGATAAGATAAATTAATAATAAAAATAATAATATCCACGAGAGAGTGGATGAACCAACAACGATTAAATAAAGTTAAAAAAAAAATTATCATACTGTTACACTTTGTCTGTGAAATTTAGGCACAAATAAAACATGTATCATAAGATTAAAATATTCGAAAATAATATTATTAAAAAACATTATTCCTGGACAATTATTTAATCGCAAAAAAAAAAAAAAAACCAATAGCAATTTTAGTATAAGTAAAAAAATGTTCACAATATTTTTTTGTAATATTTACAATTAAAGTTGTAATGCTTATTCGTGATGCTTATTTCTTTCGCGTTTTAATAGTTTATCTATGATGAATGATGATTAAAAAAATGTTAAATTGGCATGATAAATAGTGTTGAATGACAAATACAATAAAATATGTATACAAAATATTGAAACTATGATATATATTGTCGACATATAAAACATTATGTTATGAATATATTATAAAATGAAAAATAAACTTTAAGAATTAAAATTTTATTTATTATTTTATTAGATTTCTGGTTGAAATAAGCCTTACCATTTATTGTGACTTTATCATAGTATTTTTTTTCAGTTTTCCCATGTAATATTATTGTCATTATTGTGTCATAATAATGTTTTAATAATTATTATTGAATGAAAGTATAAAAGGTGAGTTGGTTCGTCAATAATTATCATTTTAAAAATTCAAATTCAAATCAAACTAAGTAACGCCATTAGTGTTATTTTCATGATTTAATAAAACCAAAATGGCCGCTGACTTACTTTGTGTGTGTGTGTGTGGAAAGAGTTGAGCAGAGTTGAGTAGCTTGTCGGTGTTTTATTGTCGGCTTTATTCCATCCAAATAATAATATTTATGTTGGAATATAGACCAAACATTGTCATTATTCAATAATTTAATTTATTTTGTTAATATTAATGTATACATATGATTAAAATTAATGCCGAGGCAATGGATAATTTTTCCAAGATCGAGAAAATTGGTGAAGGAACCTACGGTGTCGTTTACAAAGCCAAAGACAAAATAACTGGAAGATTTGTAGCACTTAAGAGAATTCGTCTTGAAACGTGAGTATTATAATTTGTTTAATATAATTGATCTTATAAAACATTAGTTATTAGTTTTGTGATATGTTTTTTCCTATTTTATGTTATAATGAAAGTATAACACTAACCTCTTTCGCTTACATCATGAACTATAATATATATATATATATAGTACAACAAGATATGATATATATATATATATATAGATATATATATGTAAATTTACGTGTAAATTTACGCGTAAATTAACCCGTAAATTAACGGGTTAACATGTAAACTAACATCTCGGTTTATGATATATATATATATCATATCTCGTTGTACTATTATACCTTTTGTCATCCACAATATTAATAAACCAGCTTAACTAATGTATTTTTTGATAAGCAGAGAGAGTGAAGGTGTACCATCAACGGCAATAAGAGAAATATCATTGTTGAAAGAACTGACACATCCAAATATTGTTCGGCTTTTTGATGTCGTCTATGGGGATAAAGATTTGTACCTTGTCTTTGAGTATCTTCAACAAGATCTTAAAAAATTTCTTGACTCTTCTAAATCAAATGCTGCCAATCAACTCCATTGGCATGACTTGGTCAAGGTAACAAAAAAAAAAAAAAAAAAAAAACAAATTAAATTACAATAACTAGAGGTCAAGTAATTGTCTTATTATCATTTTCAGAGCTACTTATATCAATTACTACAAGCAATTAAATTTTGTCATCTCAACTTGATACTTCATAGAGATTTAAAACCACAAAATCTTCTTATTGATCGAGAGGGAAATATTAAATTGGCTGATTTTGGTCTTGCAAGATCATTTGGTATTCCAATGCGAATGTATACACATGAGGTTGTTACTCTTTGGTACAGAGCACCTGAAATATTATTAGGCACCAAACTATACTCATCTGCTGTTGACATATGGAGTTTGGGTTGTATTTTTTCTGAAATGGTACTTGATTATTTTTAAATATTGACAATGAGCTATATTTTCTTACATTAAATAACTGTTTTTTCTCTTACAGGCTACAAAGAGAGCTTTGTTTCCTGGTGACTCAGAAATAGATCAACTTTTTAGAATATTTAGAACACTAGGAACACCAGACGAGACAACGTGGCCTGGAGTTTCACAATTACCTGATTATAAATCCATGTTTCCTCAATGGGATCGCATGAATTTAAACGAAGTTGTACCAAACTTTGATGATGATGCACGAGATCTTTTTTCAGTACGTAACAAAAACATCAAAATTTAACATATTTAGTTCATTTTATTTTTAAATGTATATATTGTCTAACAATAATTGATATTCTTTTGTTTGTTTGTGCAGAAACTTTTAACGTATGATCCAAGTACACGAATAACAGCAATGGGAGCATTGAATCATCCATACTTTAAAGATGTAAAAACTATACAACCAATACTGCCAAAGAAAGACTGATCCTTTATGAATAATTTTTTTATCTTAGACCAAATACAAAGTGCTTTCGTATAAAACAACGTCATACTATTAATCAGGTTCAATGTCTAAATGTTTTTTTTTGATTTTTCTTTACTAATATCTTTTTTTGCATATAATTTCATACGTATTTTTATATTTTTTCTTTCTAGAAATTATATCAAGAGTATTAAATAAGAAAAATAAAAAGAATGAATTATAATTGGTGAACATATACATAAGAGTTGTGCAGTTTCGGTGAGTAAATTTAATTGTTTTTATTGAGCCAATCCTGCTCTACCAGATACCGTTGACGTATTAGTCAATTTAGGCAATTTTATTGATGATGTTATTTGATTCTGTGGTTCTTGAGAGGGAGTGTTGTTAGTTATTAGATTTGTTAGCTTTGGAAGATAAAGGTGACCGGGTGATGATTTTTTTGAACTGTTAGATGATGATTTATCAGGAGATTTTAAATCTAAGCTATTTGGTCTTGATGCGATTGGAGATTTTGTTTGTCTAACACTTTTTGGTGTTGATGAACCAGACTTAGAAGTTTTGTTAGGTGATTTTGCTTGAAGGCTCGATAATAAATCCTCTGGTGATACTGGCGTAGTTACTGATGATGTTCTAGTTTTTGTTGGTGTTGTTGGTGGAGGATTCGGCTCTTGTTCTTGTTCATTTTTAACCTGAAAAGTTTATAAATCATTCCTTATATATTATTGGCATTTTTTTTCTACACACATATTTAAACAAAAAAAATTTACAAAGCGAATAATTTTTAATATTCAAAATACTCTTGTGCGAACTAACCTTTCTTTTTTAACATAATTTCAACACTAGGCGTAGTGTAATTGTGGATATAGCGATACCAAAAATCTGCTGATAAACCCAACGTAATAATAATGAAACTTAGTGCAAAATCTTCGGCGTTTGTTGATAGACAGCAAAAAATAAATAACAAATTTTCGAAAAGGTGAAAATAATATTGCCGAAAGTTTAAAAACAAAAATATTATAATGAAATTCTAAATTTTTTTTTCTTTCTTTCAAAGATACAACTGATATTTTTTGTTATTAGTAATAACGTATTACATATTCGGTATCATTCAATATTTTTTTTTACTTGCAACATATATTTTTTTTTTTTTTTCTATAAGTATTTGCACAGTAACGGTAAACTTGTGTAGATACAGTCGTGATATTTCTATCATTAAATATTTATATAAGTCTTTATAATAAATTGCATTATTAAAAACAATTTTCATTAGTCATTACAACATTACATGATAGTTTGAAAACAATTTATAACGAAGCAATAATATTTTTATATTGTGATGTTATAATAGTTAATTTCTAAAAGAGTGTATCATCTTATTCATCTGAATTTATTATTCAATTTATTTTTGATGTTTGCTTATAAAAAGTGATGTTTAATGTGGCATTTATTATTTAGCAGTAATATATTTTCTTGATTAATTTATGTTTATCAGTTAATATAATTGCCAAGTCTCAATAGACAAGACTCACATCTTTATATATATTTTTTCTTTTTTTCAAATTTTAAATATCTCAAACAAGATAGAGACTTTATTTATTTATTTTTTTTACACGCAATTATAAATAAACACTTTACATATTCATCGATACGTATGACGTGAATTACAGAATTTTATTGATATAATTATATTTTTATTTACATCAAAGTAATGAACCTCGAAGAGAGAGGAAGACAAGTGCCACTATTAGATGTCTGTGCTATGCTTAGAGTAGTTCAATCAGTAGACCTTTGATTTTAAAAAAACATCAAACATCATATTGAAAATCTTTTAGCATATAAATTTTTTATATTTAAAGCAAATTCCACACCTCGAGGGTTTTTTTATTTTTGTTTTTAATAAACTCACAAGGTGAATTAGTTAAAAACATTTTAAACGTTATTTTTTAAAATTATTATTAAATGATTAACAAACAAAAAACAAAACGAAATATAATAGTGCGATGATGGTGATGATCATGATGCTAGAAAAACTGTGGCAGGATCATCTGGGCCCCATTTAATTTTGTTAATATTTTATCAATGACACATCATTGTCAAGTACAACTGTACTGTATATTTTTTCTTTTAATCATTATTTTTTTCATTTTGTAAATAACAAAATGAAAGAACAAAAGAAAAATTATATTTTTTTGATTGTTACTTTGGTTAGAATTTTAAAGCAGAGTTCTAGTATTCCTGGTTGAGGTTTTCCTCTGATGTTGGTACACCATTCTTGCCCTCAAGGAAGTTGGATGTTACTGGACTCTGTGACAAACAACATAACAAATATTTTCTTGCTTGTAGACCATGCGAATTAGTTTAACATCAATTTTCGAAATCATTGATCATTTTTATTTGAGGCAGTACAGTTTATCAGTTTATTTTTATGATAGATTTGCTATTTCTATTTATTATAGAACAAATAGATAAATAGTTGAGCCAATTGGATCTCAATCTTGAAATAATATTAGGCTATTTTGATATGTATCGTTTTTCTTGATAAATTTTCAAATATATTCGATATAAAAATCAATAAGTACGGATAAAATAATAACCACATTGATGAGAGGCCAAGCTTAAAATATTTTGATGACACCCTGATAGTTTCCATGAACAATTATTGTTCGACTAGACAAAAAATAATTTAAAAAAGCTCGTGATTTTTTGATAATTTAAGTGCTTTTAGTTTGATTCAACAAATTACGTGATTGTAAAATTGGCCTCTCGCATATTAGTGATAGAATCTTGACAAAGGTGTAACATGCTGAAGAGTTAACAGCTAAGATCGTGTCTTACTTCAAGAGTTCTGTTATTTTTTTATTTTATTGACAGCATTAACAGCTAAATTAAATCGTGATTAGTTAACTTGAAAATAAAAGAATGTCCTTAAGTGACACGACCTTCAGTTTAAAGCATAACAATAGTAAAATATAAACGAAAATACCATACTCACTCTGTATTAATTATATTACTAAAAACAAAAAAAAAAAAACCGGAAAAAAATAAATCGAAAGGATTAACTAGGTTTTCGGATTTAAGCGAAGAAAAAAAAAAATAGAAACAATTCTTTTAAATGAATTTACAATTTAGTAATTATATTTTTTTTAAAAATACCTGTCTACCACTGCCATTGACACTTTCTGCATTTGAACCTGTCTGTCGTAGATAATCTCTGTCATTGAATATCTTCTTGTCACCACCACCAGGCTTGTGCTTTACATTTTCCAATGAGCCAATTTTACTTTCTGCTTTGATATCTATTCTCTGCGTCTCAATCTAATAACGTAAAATAATTTTTACACTCAAATTAATTATTCAATTTTTTTAATTTATTTAAATGTATTTTTTTTCATTGCATTTAGTCGTATCAATAATATATGGCCTAAATCGATAGCATAGTAAACTAAATAAATATCAAGTTGATAGAATAATTTTTTTTTGTTGTCTCAACAATATTTTTCTGTTAAATATGATCAACATAATTTCATGGTTGATATGTATGGTGTACAGTTGAATGTTAAAACTACATTGAGTTTTAAAAATTCTCCAACAACATGCATTTGTTAGATCAACCTGATATTTTGTTTTTTTAAAATAGAATACAATAAAAAAAATAGAACAACTTTTATCGTTAGTAAACCCCAAATAAGTCATTTCAGGAGGTCACGATAACATGCACTAGCATGCAATACTGTCAAGTAAAATTGTTTACTTACTGGATGATTTTTATTTTTTAAATTTCATATTTTTCTCTTCAATAAATAGTATAACGTTACGATTTAAAAAGGTGACGTGTTGGTGATTTAGTAATTTTCGTGGATTTAAAATATTTTTTTTTAAATTAATTTTATTTTATTCTTGAAAATAAATTGTTAAAGTGAATTAATTAGTATAAATTATTTTCACTTACGTGGCTTGATAATTCTTGAGTTATTTTTGATGGAACTGCCTCTGTCTGATTACCGAAAAATGATAATTATGAAATTGTTAGTAGTAGCATTCTCATGAACATGCTTGTTTGATGTTACTCAATACAAATTATTTATATTGAAAAAAAAAAAATTAAACTACACAAAATTTAAAAAATATTTATAGACAAATTATTGACAAGTTGACTCTATTAATGAATATTAGTAATTTTTCACTCATCAAATAATTTGACCCAATTTATCATCACGTTGCTTCTGTCTAGGGCGTTAAACGACATTCCACATGCTAAATTTCACTCTCAAAGGCACATGCTATTTTAAAATAACACTATATGAACAATATGAATAACAAGGCTAATTATACAGAATATAAAAAAAAAGAGACCTCGTTGGAGTCGAGTCAACGATCGAGCAATCAATTGAGTAACTTTAAACTCGTAAACTTTTATTTTCATGTTATTTTGTTTTAAATTTTTATTTAAAAATAAGGCTAATTTTTCCTCAATTGATTGTACGATGTTTTAAATTATCAAACAATACTTTATCGAATAAAAATGCTGTAATTAATTAACTTTGACTGTCTTCAATAGCAGTTTTTGTATTTTTAGTTTTCGGTTTTTTATTTAATTTAATAGAATTAAATTTATCAAGTCAAATCTATTAAAAGTTAAATGTATAACTGATGAATCATTATTGTGATTAATCATGTATTATTTACCTTGACAGTACCACCACCTGGTACATGCTTTGCATTTTCTTTTGATCCAACTTTTGGCTTAGCTTTGTCCTTGAAATCAAGTTTAACTGTTTCAATTTTTTTATCACCACCACCAGGTTTATGTGTTGTGTTAGCCAATGAACCAACTTTTGGTTTAGCATTCCATTGTAGTTTTACTTGTGGTATCTAAAATATAACACAAACATAAAATATATTAATGATTTAGGGTTTTTAAAAAAAGTTGAATTATTTTTTTCACCTTTTTTTCACCACCACTTGGTGCATATTTATCATTTTTAGCAGCAATTTTTGGCTGTGCATTGCTAAAATCAAGTTTTCTATTTTCAATTTTAACTCTACCACCACCTGGTTTATAACTAGCATTTTCCAATGATCCAATTTTTGAACGAACTGTTTTTAAATTTGGTGAAGGTGCTGCTCCAACTTGAACTTTATTCATAGGTACCTCTATTTAAATTAAAAAAAAAAATACTGTAATGTTTTTGAAAATTTCTAAGTAGCTGTTGGAAAAAAGAAACTCACTTTTTTTCTCAGCTACTGGTGGAAGACTAGCATCAGGTGTTCTTGGCATTGTTTTAATTGTTTTTGTTGGTGATTTTAATGGAGATCCTGCTGGTTTTGGTTTGGATGATGGTGGTTTTTTTATTGATGACACGCCATTTATCTTTGGCTATGATTAAAAATTAAAACAGTTAAATTATTTTTGTTGTAAAAGCTTAATAAAAAATATATGACAATGACTTGACATACCGAATTACAGACAGCTGTTTTGTTTTCTCCATTTTCATTGCCACCCTCTGAGAAAAATTAATCATTATTGTTAAAATATTTTCTTACACTTATTGTGTTTGTAAGCAGAATACTTGATTTTAAAATTAAACTACAAAATCATGTTGGTTTCATTATATTATATTATTTTTACAAGTAACCTGATTTCATAGATCGTCCAGATACTGATCTTTTCATTAAAGACACTGGAGTCTGTGGTCTAGATGGACTTTTTACTGGAGTCGCTGGTTTCTCTGGAATCGGAGGAACTGGACTTGATACAGGTGTTGGTGATTTTGGAGATAATGATCTTGGTTTTCCATTATCAAAACCTACAACTCCTGGTGATTTTGCACCAGGAGATGAGGCAACACTTTCTGGTAGTTGTTCGTCGAATTTAGTTGGTGATTTATTCGACTTTGCACTTGAAGCTCTTGATTTATCATCACCAATTAATTTATTTTCATTAATTTTTGATGGTGATGTTAATGGAGATTTTGTGCCTGAAGAAGAGCCAACACTTTCTGGTATTTGACCATCAAATTTCTTTGGTGATCTATTTGATTTTGCACTTGATGTTCTTGATTTATTATCAATCAATTCATTATCATTGTTTTGTGATGATGTTGGTGATTTTGCCACTACGTTATCTAATTCTGGTGTTTTTGGTAAATCACTCAATTGAGATTTTGGTCGTTGTTCTTCTGTAGGTGCTGGTGTGGAATTTCTTGATCCTATTGGGCTTGAATTAGCACTAATTTCATGTTTGACAGAAGCTGATGATGATACTCTTGGTTCTGGACTTGGTGTTTGTATAATATTTGGTGATGATGATAATGGAGAATTAATAGGTTTTGATAAAGGTGTTTCAGATCGTTTTTCATTCAATGATGATTTTGATTCTTTTTCTGAATCTATTACTACATCATCATCATCGTCATCTATGACATTTTCATTACGTGTTGCTGTTCTTTTTTTATCAGGACTTTGATTTGTGGTATTTTGATTTATTTCAATCTCCATTTTTTCTCGATTTTGTGGATATATTGGAGGTTTTCTCTCGGGATTAAAATCACGTGGAGTTGAAGCAGGATTATAAGTTGGTACTGCTGTATTTGATATAACTCTCGGAGCTAATTGTCTATTTTCTGGATTATATTGCTGAGGTGCGAATCTTATTTGTGACTGTGGTCCACTAAGCTCAGGCCTCTGAAATCGAACTTGTTGTGGTTGTTGATTATTATTAAAAATAGGCCGTTGTCCTGGTTGTGGTTGATAAAGTGGTTCACGTATTCCTTGTGATGATCCTGGTGGTAGATATCGAGGTCCTTGTAAACCAGGAGTATTTTGAGGTGGTGGTCCTCTTGGATATCCACTTAGTGGTAGTGGTTGTCCTCCTGGTTGTCGAGGAGGTCCAAATTGTTGTCTAGGTGGAGCAAATTGAATCGGTTGACCTGTTGGTGAATTTAAAGATGTTTTGCTGTCTAAACGATTTAATGGTTGTGGTCCATTATTTACTGGATATCTTGCTGGACCAAGTGGGGGACCCTGAGGTCGTGGTTGATAATTTGCTGGTGGCCCTTGACTTTGTCTTTGCTGTAAAGTTTTTTTTATTCTTCTTTTTGTTTTTATTTTTTTAATTTAATATAAAAAATGTAGTCTTTATTTGTAATAAATTACAAATTAATAAATTTAAATGTCCCTACTGTATATTTCATTCTTAAAAATTCTAATCACGCTCAAATTTTGGCATCACCCTTGCATCAATGTATGCTTTATAAACTCATAATTTCATTGATTTTGTTATTGTTTTTCGGTCCTAAACATTAATCATTATGCAAGATACATCAATTCATAAATAGCCTATTACCTAAAATTTATTATTGATAAAATTATATAGAAAAAAAAAACAAATTTCAAGCATTGGCTAATAAAAAACACTATATGTTTTTTATTTTCGGTTAGTCTGGTTCATCGATCTACCGATAATGTGAAAACGGTGATATCCCGAAAGAGCATATCAACGGTACCTGACACGAGCAAGACTGTATATTGCCCTGGGATCGATTACTAAAACTACCTTACTTTTTTTTTTGTTTTCTAGATCACTATTATGAAATTAAAGTTTCTTTTTTTATAATAATGAATTTTTTAAATTCATCATTATCTTTATCAACAGCTTACCATTGGCAATCCTCTTCCCACACCGGGATCATCCGGTGTACGCGGTAATTGTGATGACTCCATACCTCGTAAGCCCTCTTTAAATGATTTAAATTTTCTTGAAATAACTGGATATCAACTAGACGTTACTCCATTAACCTGTTGCGCATGAATAACAAATTTTTTTGGTATAAACGCACGAAAGGTTTTACAATTCAAAAATATACTGGCTCTTTATTTTTTTTCCCATATACTTATCAAAATTATTATGCGAAATTGATTTTGTCGACCTACATCGTGATTTCTATCTTTACGTGTTTTTTCTAATGGTTAGCCACTGGTCCCATTGATCAGTATAGTAACCATCGTGCCAAGTCTCATCAATGATAAAAAAAAATACTACCTACGTGCCACTTTACTGTACCAGTAAAGTCAATTTATTCTTGATACAAATAGTTGATTGTTGAGTCTAATTTTGTTTTTTCAACTCTAATAAAAATATAAAAAATAAATAAATAAATAAAACTAATGAAATACTTTGTTTTGCATGATATAATATATTTGAATTTTCGTGCATTACTTTTGATTGGTTTTTATCTAAAATTAAGTTGAAATAACAACTGCAATGTTTACTTGGTGTTGTGTGTGTTACTTGAACGACACTATAGAAGCTAGAAATATAACGTCAAACACGCAGAGCTGTCCAACCCTCTGAATTAACTAAAATTCAATGCCAACACGTTTCACATGCGATTTATTTTATTTCAATTATTCAACTAATCGAAGTGTTTTAAATTTTTTTACAATTCGAATTTAACTTTAATTTAAATTATTTTGTTCATTCCTGATATCAAAATAGTATAGGCAAAGTTTAAAAAAAAAATAAAATATAAAAAAACAAATCTGCAACCACAAACTGTATGTTTAGTATGGCAAAACTAAAATTATTTTACAATGTACCTTTGTGATACATTTATTCGTGAACATTTATTACTTGAGGCGAGGCGAGGGTAAAAACATACTATCAGTTGAAAGTGGGTGAGGTGACTTTAGGGTGGTGCGACTACAAAGGCACGTATAAAGTCACGCAAGGAAGCCACGAAAGTCATATATCCCTGAATTATAATTGCTTACTAAAATCTCAAGTTTACATATGCGCACAAAATTACATTTACCAATAATCAACTAGCAATATTATGGCCTTGAAAATACTCGTGATAAATTATATATAAAACATGTCTTATGTGTTAAAAGCTAATTTTACTAAAACAAGTACATTTAACTTAACAAATTTTGTCTTAAATGTAGTTGCATGACATAAGCATGACTTCAATGGATGAAAAAAAGCATTATTTTCTTTCAGTTATGCTTGGATTATATCCATACAAATTGCATTCGTGATTTATCTGCTCCGCCCGATACCGGATTGAATCCTTAAACGGTGATCAATCACGTTACCCTGTTTATTTTCAAATTCAAAAGTGGCCCACATTGTCTTGATCTATTGGATACTTTGGAGAAGAACCTTGCGTCAATAATAAAAATAAAACAAAAATAGCATCTGCTATTCTTTGTTTTTAGCAGATGAAAAAAAGTTTGAAAATTATTAACTAGCTTTTTTTATGATCATAATAACTGTAGTTATTGAATATATTTATAATTACTTGTAGAATTTTTAGGGGAAATTTTTAGTCAATAATATTTAAGGTACAAAGCCTAACGATGTTATTTGTAGCTTAGAATGATTTGATAATTCGGTCATGGTGCGCATTTTCATGCGTGATGGTCGTAAAGGTCGACACATATTTTTTTTATGTTAATTATTTTCATAAAAAAATAATAAATAAAATAATACATGGCGTGTCAACGACGTAAGCAAAGTTATTTTAAGGAATTTAATTATTGATGTCTTGCTTATACAATTCTACTATCGCTTCATTGATCCAACATACACATAAAATATTAACGCCTAAAAAATATGAGCTTTTATTTATAAAAAAATAAAGAAAAAAAAAAAAGAATAAATAACGTGTTAATAGTCAAGTCAAGTAGTTTGAGTGTTTTATTTATTTATTTTTTTTATTATTTTGTATTTTATTACCCCAAAAGAAAATGTAGTTATACAAATTTTTTTGAAGATAAAAAAATGTATGATTTTAACAAAAATCACTGTTCACTTACAGAATTGTTCACTGAACTAAAGTTACGAATAGAATCCCTTTTGCTAGATTTTTAAATCAAATTAGAGACTTTGAAACAAAAAAAGACAAGTGGATGGTTTTATGAGGCTTCTGAATAGAGGGTGATACAATCGATTTATAATAAATTTTTTTTCCTCAGTATATAATAGCCCTGTAGAAAAACAAATGAATTCTAAACAAAATATTTGAACATTTTCAACTCAAAGTATCAACAGAAAATACAAGAGCTTTTTTTAAATTTAATTTTCATGAGAGCATTGACTGCTTATGACTCGATATAACTACAGATAAATTTATATAAAAAAAAAACTAACAACATGCATTGCGTAACTCTCACGCTACATAATAATTTATTAGTTATCAGTTAATAAATCAAATGAAATTTTCAGGACACTGACCAATTTTGAGGTCAATCAAACGATAAAATAATTTATATTAAATTAATTGTGGATTTATATTTTTACATATTATTAAATAATTAATTGACTAATGAATTTGTATGCTTGCCAGTGACATTCTTCGAATTAAAATACGTGAACTAATAAATAGAAAATAATAATTGATTGATTTTATAAATGTTGACAATATAGAAATGTGATATTTAATCTAATTTATTTATTTTTTCTTTCAGATTTTACGTGTGTGCTGATATTGCTTTTGTTAATGTGCAATAACTTACTTGATTAATGTAATTAATTTTCAATTATAACACAATTTACTTGATGATATATTAACGTTTGATTTAAACTCATGAACAACTACTGAGCTTTCGTCCTGTCTGACTAAACATCAGCTACTACTACTGTGCTTCGTTTTGTCCTGGCAACTCTGCTCCTGCGCTTAACGATACAACTGCCATCTTTCCTACCCTGTGATTCTATACATGCCAGGTGAGAAATATATATATAAATAAAAAAAATATAAAAAATTAACTAACAAAAAGAAAAAAAAATTTATTGCTCTTTTCTTTTTAAAATAATTAATATTTTATTTTTTTATTTTTACAGGGATTTCGAGTAGTTAACGGTCTAGCTGATTATTGATAATTCAGGAAAAAAAACAACAACAATTATTTACCCTCCAGACTAATTTAATCATTCACAGTCATCGTGACTTTTTGATCTTCATCAAAAAAGAAAATTATGAAAGGGTGAGTACCAATAACTGTAATTATTATTTTCTATTTTTCTCTTTCAACGTGACTATTTTACAAAACACTTTAAGAAAATTACCTGGTATTTTTTTTTTACATCCAGTTTATTGTAATTATTGATTAACGTATTATAAATATCCTTTTGATTTATATAAGCGATACGATCTCTTTTTATTCAGCATAACTCAGTTGATTCAAAAAAAACTTCTTTTCATTATTTTTCTGCATCTTCTTTCTTTCATAAATGCAACATGATCCACTTTTGTTTTTCAAATAAATGTTGAATATTTAAAGTTTTGTTGAACAGTAGTTTCATTGAGAATTTTTCTTCACTTCTTGACACATGTTAAAATGATATTATCATCATGATATTAATATCAATCACATGAATATATGAATAATGTTCTTTTTATTTTAAACGTGATATTTATTGAGTTTAATATTTTCTCAATTAATTATTCATTTTTTTTTTCATTTGAGCTTTGTAAATTACTACACAACATCAACAGTATTATCATTGAAAAATGAATTTTATATTATATGGTATTTAGTTCAAGAATTCTGCTTACAATTTAAATCATCAACGATAAAATTATGAGTGCAATTTATTGATAAATATCCAACCACTATTTCTTACCTGAAACAAATAAATTTTTATTTATTATTAATAATTATTTATTAGAAATAAATAATCCTGAAAATACTGAGAATATAATCAAGAGTTTCTCTATAAGCAAGACAAACCTTGACTCACTTGCACCGAATTATTTCTCTTTTTATTTCCTGAAAAAACCATTAAAAACTTGCTATGGAAATTCGTGAATTAACAAGCCTTTTTAAGAATAAAATATCTACATGCTTCTCTGTCGTTCTGGTTTTGCTTAAGTCAGTGAACTCAGTTCTCATTTGATACAATCCATCAACTGGGAAGTACACACTTGTTCACTTGCTGATTTTATCTGGTGTAAGATATACCAATGTCTACTTATTGAAAATTAAAACACAAGTAAACCTTAGATAATCAAGTCGAGATATTAGTTGTAATTTAAATGATAGAAACAATTGTTTTTATGTTAAAGAGACTGTTAATGGATTTGATTTGTCAGTTGTATCATAAAATTATCATGAGAAGGATAGGTCGACAATGTTACGTGCCATTAGCCATATTTAAATATACGTCTCGGTTTAAAAATTAACGATAATGTTATACACATATTATTCTCATTTCACGACAATCAGTCACGCCTGAGCATTGAAATTCAATAATAATATATAAAATTACAGGGTGTGCCGAAAAGAAACGATCGATTTCTTGTCTGGTTAAGACTACGAATTATTTTTTAAAAATATATTTACTTTATTTATAGTTGTCATCAAACCAATCCCACAAAATTTTATTTTTATCTTTTTATATTTCTTCATCAACGACATTTAAATTAAAAAAAATTAAAACGGTTGAATTTAATTAATTTAATGGTATTTAATATTCTTAATATATTTTTTTTTCCACATGAAAATATCATAGTAATTTTTTTTGAAATTTTTTTAACTACAAATGTACAGGATGTAAAAATTTTTATGGATGCTGCGCATAGAGAGATTCGTTTTACTATTGATTTTCATTCTGCTTACAACTGCCAACAATATCCTTCCTCTTCTATATAAAACTTTCCTCTCAGACCTCTTTTTTTTCTACACACTCTTTGTATTATTTTTTTATTTTCTTTCATACATATTAGGAAATACTTTTACAAACTCTTCCAGCCACACGTGAAATATTTAAAAACACAACAGCTTGGCTCTATTGAAACCGTTTGATTTTTTTTTTTAATATCGAAATATTATAATTTTAAATTATGTAAAATAGATTTTCATACGAAGAATGAACTCTTTTTTTTTTTTATTGCCAGAAGGGCATTGTTGAATTAGAAAATTTTTACTCACTCAAAATGCTTCAGATAAAAATAATAAAATATTTTAGAAATAAACTAAGGAAATAAACATTGTAATGCATTATTCATTAGATTTTTAATCTATTCTATCTTGAAAAAATTATGTCATTTTTTAGATTAGTTATTTTGCATTATAATTTATTCTAAAATGACTTTGTAATATTGCAATTATGCAACGTAACCACGTTGTACAACTGACCCGGCTTAACACATACTATTTTGATTTAAACTTCCTTTTTATCTCGTGTAAATTTAAAATCTCTTTAGCACCCACGATTTCTCAATTGGCTTGTATTTTTTTTCAATTAGTTTTATTTGAATAAAATCCATATGCAGTATACAAAAAAATATACAACCTAAATTGAATAATTAATAAAAAACAATGAAGATTTAATAATAATTTAATTTGAAAAAAAAGTCTAATAAAATTATTAGGTCAAATGAATTTAGCAGCTGCTAGAATATGGGCATCGAGTGCTTGTTGTTGAGGGACTTGATGAGCTAGACATGTAGGCAGTAGTGACATTTGCAATGAACGAATATCGAAATGTCTTATAAAAAATTTATTAACAATTAACTTTATGAAAAAAAAAAAAATAGAAAGACCTTCAAACTTGTAATTATTATTATTATATCATCATTAATTTTATTGTATACAATTATTAATAATTTTTTATGATTCATAATTTATGAATAATAATTGTATATGTTATGCATTGCTAATGGCAGTTGTAATAATAATAAAACAATTGGATAATTAATCAGATAGTAAATTAATGTTTATAAGTTATCAAATGCAAAAACAAAAATACAATTATCTTTCTTTATTATTATTATTTATCACACAGAATAGCGCAGTCGCAATTCTGTGTTATCACAGACAATAAGGTTGGCAGGTAAATAACGAAACCGTCATCTTATTATCTTTTTTTTTGTTTAATTTTTATTTAATTTTTTTTTTCGTTCAATAAACTCATTTGTTGAGTTTAATCTATTTCTTCATCTTATATTTTATAAATGTTTTACGAGGTTTATCTTATCAAAATTTAACACTTTGAGAGCATATCCGGGATTAATCAATACGACATTTTAATTTTTATTTAAAAAAAATAAAAAATTTATTTATAAATTCAACTTTTTTAAATGACAATTATTAAAATTAATTGTATTTTTATTTTATTTAATAATGAGATGATATTTAAATTATTTTTAATATTAATTAAATAATTTTTTGTAATATAGTTCTCACCTGATTTTGGAGACGATAAATTTTGTAGTCTATTTCGTTCTTCGCTGTTTCCTTTTGCAAGTACTTCCATTATTTCAAAAAACTTTAATAACTTGAATGATTTAAAAAAATTCAACTACATTTACTAAAAAAATAATAGCAAATTATTTATTTATTATTTAACTTGAATTTTAAAATTAATTCTTTATATAAAATTGTAAATAGACACCTTATCTTTTTTTTTTCTTTTATCTTTAACACAAAAAAAAAAAAAAAACACTTAAGTGTGAGTGTATTATATTCTTGATTAAATAGATATAAACGACGTTGCTCGCGTACTAGTTTCGACGCGTTTGAAACAATTGGCCCGCTGCCGGGTTGAGCAATGAACGGTTTGCGATGTCTCCCGAATACTCCCCATATAGTACTTACTGTAAGCGAACGAGAATTTTCTGATATTAACTGAATAATTAAATAATAATACAACTTGAAATTTTAGAGATTCCATGTAATCACATGTTGATTTATGTCGAGAAACTCAATGTAAATTAAAAGCCAAAATCATGGGCAAGTAGTGATTTTGATCATATGATTTACAAAAAAGATTGATAAATAAGTTATCCAAGTAAACAGCTCTTGAAAAAAAACAAAAATAACGTCTCCCCATCATTCTAATGCGGAAAATAATTAACCAAATCATAAGGGTAGCTTTAAGGTAGAAAAAGTATTTTTAAATTTGAAAAATGAAAAATAGACAATTTATTTTTGGTATATCCATGCAAAATTGCAGCTTATTTAAATCATAGTTGTCGTAGAAATTAAAATAACAGTGTTTTATTTTTCATGATACAAGGCCGCTAGTATTGCCTATGAACAATTTGATTTTTACTGAGAAAATTTATAACATATAACGAACGACATGTTGAATAAAATAAAAATAATATTTAGGTTCGTGCAGGATTTTTTCAAATAGAATAAAATAAATCAATTGTACATTTAAAAGACCATTTAAATATTTTTAACATGTTTTATTTTTATTTCGTTTATATTCAATTACTATAATTAGAAAAAAAAAATGTATTTGATTTTTTTTGAAATTTACAAATCATATTGATACATAAATGATATAATGTTTCTCTGGTAAGATTTATCAATTTTTTTTTAACGTTGATAAAATGCGTACAAATTACTTTTTATGATTTAAAAAAAAAAAATAATAATTTTATGTTTTAGATCTTGAATCTGGATAGTTGATGATATGATGATTAGTCGCCTCCACCACCTGCTTTGTCACACAATCGACGGAGGAAAGCTGAAAAAGTATAGAAATTTTTAATTAAAAAATATAAAATAATTTGAATAATAATTAAATATTAAAAAAATGTTTTTCTTTTTTTTTTCAGTTTCATTGAAAAATACATAAGCAGTTTGAGATGTCATCAGCGATATTAATGATAAATAAATGAGAAATAAAATAACAACAAAATGATTAAAAGAAAATTCATCAAAAATAGAAGGAAAGAAAAATTATTTAGATAAATAATTTCATGACAATTTGTTTTGTTTCCATGCTAAAATTCAGAGACTGGCTGGTTTATTGATTTCAGCATCTCGTAATGGCGCTGTAGCTTTCTGTGTTCTGAAATTTACGGTCAGACAGTATTGCTGATTATTAAATAGTAGCCAAAGAATAACGAATGAAAAAACACTGATGCACACAAAAAAAAAAAAAAAGGAAACAAAAACAACAATGTTATATCAAAAAGGTAAAATATAGTAACAAAAAATTATTAACAAAACTACAGGGTATACTTACGATGATATTATATAATTGTTGTTGTAATAATTCATTTAAAGTGAAATTATTATGCAATTTTCATCATTTTCTTGAGGAAAGCTGTAAAAAACAAATAATTGGGAATGATAATACTAAGGGGAACTATTTGGATTAACATTAATTTTATCCTGGTAAAAAGTATTAAAATACAATGGTGGGAATTTTTTTTTTTTACTCTACAATTATAAAATATTTTTAAACACAAATGATCTATATGGAATATTTTTAAGTAACAGTAAAATACAGTAGGAGAAAAAAATAGTTATCGTGCTTGGTGGAGGTCTTGAATCTATAAATAATTTTTCTACAAATACTTGAAATTTTTAATTTACAAATCAGACATTTTTGAATCTAAATTATTAATACTTTTATTGTTATTATTTTTTTGTTTTCGTAGATTATACTCACGTGCATATGGGATGAAGCCATCTTCATCTTCTGGGTCCATACAATCTTTGACAACAATATCAACTTCTTTCTCATCGAGTTTCTCACCTAATTTTAAAATAAAAAAAAATAATTAAAAATGAAAACATTTTTAATTATTAATATTTTAAATTAGTTTGATAATTACCAAGAGTCAACAGCATATTGGTAAGTTCAACACCAAGCATAGTTCCATTTTCAGCTTTATCGTAAAGCTTAAGACACTCAAGGAAATCTTCGTAGCATCCTTGATCTTTATCGTCTTTGGCTTGGGCAAATATGGGCAAAAATTCTTCAACAGTTATTTTTTTTTCACCTTTTTTTGTGGTACCGCCCAATTTTTCAATTGTTGAATTTGTTGGGTTTACATTTAAGGCGCGAAGAACATTGCCAAGATCAACGGCGTCAATGACATTTGTGCCATCAGCATCGTAAATTGAGAAACAGAATTCTGCTCCTGATATAACAAAATAAGAAAAAAATTAAAAAATCTATATTAGATAAAAAGCATCGAAGCTCAGTTTTAAAAAATTCAATTAAAGTCATGTAGAAATTTATTTTAAAAAATGATAAAGCCACTCGAAACAAATCGTTACTAAATTAAGTAAAACCAATTAAATATTGGAGCTAAAATTTAAATTTAAAAATTTCTACTCGGGTTATGCACTTTTTCATTATTATTATTTGTTTTCTATTTGTTTTGATTGCACAGCTTAGAAATGCACGATGCAGGAACTATACAAAAATATCACTCTTCTATTTTTGGAATATTTATTTTTCCCTTGCTGTCATTATTAGTTTCTCTCGCAGGCTACTCGATTGCGTACACTGGGTCATATTACCACTACTTTTTGCCTTGCCATATAAGATCAGATGAAAACCTATTTTTGACACCGGACGAGCTACGCTCACAATTGGAATCTTAGCATTTAAAGAATTCTTACGTAATATTTTTTTAAATTAATCTATTCATTTAATCACTATTCCGAAATAATTATCTCTATGATTTTAATTTTTTTTACGTTTTAAATATTTGTTTGAAATGCATTTAAAAATTATAGAAATAATAGAAAACTTGGATTTTTTTATTCTTTTATTTTGTTTCGACACAAATATTTTAGATTATTTTGTTTTATTTTCAATAAATGATTTCAATAAATTTCACAGTCACTCACTGACAGTTAATTATCCCAAAATTTAATTTCTTTTTAAATATTTTTTTCTCGCGAATCAACACTGAGCGAAATATTTTTTTCAAATTCACATTAATCTGTTAAATTAGTCCTTATCAAAAAGTATTTTATATTATACTCACTCTCGAGATCTCTGGGGCTAAGGGTGTCAGTCTGAAAAAATTAAAATACACAATATTATTTAACGAAAAATAAATTTAAAAATTTATTTCAAATAAACACTAATGAGAAATAATTACTACAAGAAATATTTCTTAATTTCAATACCATTATTATTGCATAAATAAATAAAATAAAACGACAATATGAAAAGTGTGAAAACTAAATTATTAAAAATCTAAAATAAAATGATAATTATTTTTTAAATAAATAACTGATGTGAGGATAGAAAAAAGAATTAAAAAATAAATATATTAGAGCAGTAGTAGCTTACCATTGCTGTTAGATATGTCTTGTGGCTACTGAATGATCAACGAACGAAGTTCGAACCAGTAATGCGAGCACCAGGTGCCAGGAACATTCATTTATCGTTACAGAGGGCGACACAATTGTACCTAAAAAATGATATCCGAGAATAGCGATACTCTGTGATGAAGATCATTAAAAAACCAACATCTTTATTTCTTTTTTTACTGGCAACGCTGTAATTCCAAAAACAGTCAATAGATCTTCGTTTTCAATCGTTACAATTTTATTTTCATATTAAATAGTTGCCAGATTTATTTTAACTGTTTACATTGATTGAGCTAGATCAATACTAGATCTATAATTATTTTAACTATTTTACCTTTAAAAAAATAGTAAATAATTCCTAATCTATCTTCCAGCAAACTGGAATTCAATTACCTTTGAAAAAAAAATTAAAAATAATAAATGATTATACAAAGCATCGTGCATCGTATTCCTTGTATAGTTGCTTGAATCATATGAAATCTATTTCAGAAGTCAAGTCGTATTGTAGAACATGCACTGGTACCAAGCTCGTTTCAAAAAGAAATTTATTTTTGGTACGCGAGAAAGCCTCATGCACTCTGAGCAGACTAACATAGATATATAAAAAAAAAAATTACAACACAATTCTATATTAAATTAACGAGAAAAAAATATATTTATATAAAATATTTATTTCGAAAGCCAAAGTTTATTTAACATTGAATTTAGTTTTGTAAAGATGTACTATAAACAAAAATATCTATGAATTTTTAGTAGGACTTTTGCCAATTCGGAAGAACCTTCGGAGTCTTGCAACAAAAGTCATCCGTTTTTTAATAATTTCTCTTTCACTGTTGACAGGTATAACTGTGTTTTGATCAACATCATCAGCATTTGTTGTCAATGCTTCTGATGACAATGACAATGGTACTTCAACTTTTCCATCACCTGGATGTATGATACTTTTACTCTCAACTTCTGACAAATGCAAGTTACTTATTGCACGTTTAAGTTGAATTTCTAATGGTGTAATATTAACACTCAATACATAATCACCAATCTGAAGATTTTGAAGATCAACACTAAAGTCTCGAACAAGACCAGCTAATTCTGTGACTGATTGAACAATTTGTCCAACTTTTTCATCAGAATTATTTATTGATGCAATACTTTCTTGGTGATTTACAATCTCAATAACTTCTGTTATATAAAAAAAGAAACAAAATAATTTTTATAAATTAAATTGAAAGCGTAAAAAAAAAAATTATATCCATTTACCATTTGGTACTTGAGCTCTTGAAACATCAACAGCATCCATCATTGTATTTTCTACAATATTCTCGGCAAATTCATCAACTTTTTCAGACATTTTTCTATTTAATAGAAAAATAAATAAATGAAAAAATTGCAACTGTCAAAAAATAACAAAAAACAAACTGAAAGCTGATTCTCTCTTGAAGTTAGATTCATTCTAAACAATTGGAAGCTGTTTTAATTTTAATTTTTAAACATCAATGAATTTCTCATCTCATAAAATATACCAGATAAAAATCTGTATTGTAAAAAAAAATTGAAATAAAAGAAGGGTTGGATGTTGGTGTTGTTGATGACGTTGCTGAGGACAATCTTCAGTGATATTTATGATATTCATATGAAACATGCGTACGCACATTTAAAAAAGTGCGCCAGAGGGTTGAAAAAGACTGCTTAAAAGCTCCAAGCTTGATGATGAGAGGAAAAAAAAAAAAAACTGGTCCAGCAGATTCCCAGTCTGATCGATGAACGACGGCGCATTGGATTCCATCCTATTTGAGTGTAAAAACTTGCGCACATTTATACTGTCCTTTGCTGATAATACCATCAGGCAAACGAGGATATTCTAGTTTTTCTTCTCTTCTCAGTTCCTATTTCACCCTTGCTAAAAAATCTGTTCGTGATATTTATTTCTCTTTATTCACTATCGCAAACAATCACACTTATCACATTCACTCATGCGCTCTTTATGACATCCCAAATGCCGGAAGAAGTGTGCCACTAGGCCGAGTGTTGCACGTGATTTTTTCACTCTTTCACTCAATTATTTTCTATTTTTTTTTTTTTTTCTATCTATCACTTGAATTAAAAGTATTGTTGCAATTTCATCATCAGTTTCTGGTAACAATTGCTTAAAGATACATGAAAATTTCATAATTAAATTTAAATAACAATAAAGTAATCAATGAGAATGTCAATTCACATTGTCAATTAATTTTATTTCCATCTGTTTTAAGTCTATTATGATATAAACTATTTAAGAAATGTTAGTGAATTTATTGAACAAGTACTTGACTTGTTATTGTGACGCAGTGATGTAAGAAATTATTTAACCAGACATGAATGTGACAAATTTTAATATTAATACATCTTAGAATATCATTGATACAACAAAAGAATTTTTCATATTTCAGGTAACACTTGAATTTTATTAAAAATGGATATTAAACGACGATCCATTGATGGAAACTTGCTGGAGCAAGCTTTGCCCATCCCGATACAGCTTTATCTTTGGCGTCAAATGAGGTAAGCACTTGATAAAAATGTCCATGTGTTTCTTTATTTAAAAAAAAGATTTAACAATGAAATATAATAACAAATTTTTAGACCATTTACGAGAGCAAAGCTTGGTAAAGTCCACGAGGCATCTTGCTTGGTAAGATAATAATTAACATAATAAAATGTGTCTTGTACAAATTAAAAAGAAGACAATACTTTAAAATAATTTATACTGATTAATTAATTTATTTTTTATATGCTGATGTTGTTTTAATATCTGTCAGTTTTGTCAAAATGCACCTGGTCATCATGTAAGTTATTTAATAAATATGTCTACAAGTATGTCAACCTGATATTCATAAACTAATCTATTAATTATTTTAATGCTTACTGCAATGACAGGAAATGAAAGAGGCCAGTACAGTAAGTAAATTTCTTATTAATACAAATGCTTGAATTGAAATGAAAAAAAAAAAAAAATTAAATACATTATTGATGGGTTTTGGTTTATAGTCATTTGAAAAAGTACTTGTTCAAAGTCTTCACAATGAATTGACACCATCGTTAACTGAAATATTAAGTTCAGTACCACGTTGGCGTTTGATTCAATCGGCACTACCATATGTTCTCCATTCAGCTGGAAATCTTTTGCACAACAGGTACCATTGATACGAGAAATTTTTCGAATTACTATCTTGTTTATTTATAATTAACCCTTTTTGTTAACAGAAAAGATTTACAACACATTGGAACAATGGAAACAACTCTTCTTTACATTTTACATTGGTTTTTACTTGATGCTGCTGAAGAATGTGCTGAAAGTGATATGGGAGTTGGAACGTCTAATAATCCATTTTATTATCTCTATTCAGTACCAACAATTACGGTAATTAATATATTTTTATATATTCAAGTAAGTCAAATTTATAATTCATATTTTTATTATTATAGTTGTTTGTTTATCTATTTGCTCCTCTTTGTAATCACTTGAAAGATATTGATTTTAAAACAAATTTACGATTGGAAAATGGAGTTAAAATTTGGACACCTATGAGTGAATTTAAACATCCAGAAACAGCTTGTTTTACAGCTCATTGTAAACCAAAGCCCAGATCACTTTGGTTGAAAACATCAAAAATGAATAAACAACAACAGCGAGTTTCTACTGATATTTTTGTTGGCTCAAGTCAGTTATTATTTATTACCTTATCAAGTAGATTTATGTTTATATTTTATTGTATTTTTTTTATATATAGAAAAAGAAAAAAATGAAGTTTTTAATGATGCTGATAGCCCACCCACTGTAGGAGTAAATACGTCTTTTCCTGATCATAATAATCCAAATACAACTAAGCAAGATGATGATGTAAGTTTATGCAATAATTATCATTTAAATGTGTGTAACAATTTCTTTTTTCTTTTAGAATAATTGGGTTTCATCGCCCAAAGATACAGTATTTCCTGAAACAATACCAGAAGAAAGTTCAAGCACTGAAGACGAACACGTGGTAATTAAAAGAAATAAATTTGTTTATAATTTATTGGTAATAATTTCCTTTTTTTTATAATTTTTTTGTACACATGAAATAGGTAATATTTCGGCTACCATCACTGACTGAATCCGAACAAGAAATGGATGGTGTTAAAGAAATTTTTACAATATACGCAGTAAGTGTCTTTAAAAAATAAAAATAATTTGTTGAATATGTTTTTATTAATTTTATATTTCAAAAGGAAGGAGCAAGTATATTTCATATCGCAATGGGAAGATCAACTGGTTCCAAGCAGACACTGACAATAGAACAAGTCAGTCCTTCATCAGAATCTGAATCAAACTATGATAATAAATCATCAACCAAGTTTGTGTAATTATTTTTTTTTTTTATAAAATAAAAATAAAATGTTTATTCTACAAAAAGAATAAAACAATGTTAAATAATTTAATTCATTTTTTAGATTTCCTGATAAAACAAACGATGATAAAGATAAAAAAGATGAATCAAAATTAAAACGAGATACATCAGATTCTCGTGGTGCATTATCAGGTGATGCAAGTGGTATTCAATCATCAAATCGTGAAACTGTTGTAGATGTTCACGCTGCAACATTTATGGATGTTGGAGTACTGAGGTGTCTTTTTGTTTCTCAATGGCAAGAAGAGGGAGTTTATTGGGCTTTGCAATATTTGTATAATCGTTTAAGAAAAATTGATGATGAAACAACAGTACAACAAATGCCAAGACGACGAAGTAATTCTTTGCCTATTCCAAAAATTGAAGTATCAATATATCAAAGTCCTGAAAGCAAAAAAAGAGATGATTCAAAAGAATGTATTGATCCACCTGAACCACCTATCACAATATCAGACTCAGCTGCAGATCTTCCTTATACTGTATCAAAAAATCAGCAAGAAGTTGAAGAACATCAAAATCATTTTAGACGTGCAAGCGAAAAAGCTAAAAAAAAAATGAAAATTGCTGATCTTAGAGCTTTTGTTGAAACGAAATTATTATCAAAGTCAGAAAAAGCACTTGAAAAAATTGGACAAGAAGAAAACAAAGATTTAATGGAACAAGTAAATATAAAAAAAAACAAAAGTCAATTATGTATAATTAATTAATATTTAATAAATTGCAATTTTCAGCGTGAAGATTATCACAGAAGTCTTGATACTGGAGACGATCATTTAGTTCGACAAGCATCAACGTCATCTCGTCTTTCTGATGAATCCAATGTTGACCAGATGCAGTATCCATCAAATCTTACAAAAGGAAAAAGCATGCCAAGTCTCAGGTATGTTTACGTTATTTTATCACTAATTTTTGAAAATATAAATCCTTTTTTTTTCTAAATATATATTTTTTAATTGTTTATTTGTATATAAATGTTTTGGATAAATTACGAATAAGTACGTTGATAATTGAGACAGAGAAGGAAATAAATATATTAGATTTTAATAAAACATTTCAGTAAATGTTAATAGTAATTCAAGATGTTTATAATATTATATCTACTCTTGAGTAAATTTTATTGAATTTATTATTTATCAAATTAACTTAAAATTTCATTCAAGTTTTGTGTTGTCTTTTTCTGTATGTATCTTTATTTTTCTTTATTTCATTTGCCTACTTTGACTTTGAAAACGTACTTAGCTGTTTGATAAATGAGCTGAACGCGAGTGGGTAAGTTTTTAAAAACATCATCTGACAGATATTATCATTATTTTTAATTTAGAAACACAATGGCTTCGTAAATGAGCTTTTAAAAAAAAATAAATTAATTAAATACATAAATAGTTAGGCATTTGCAGTAGTAATAAACACGTGAATGAAATCATGTTAAAACTCATAGAATAGAGAAATTGTAGATGAATAATAATAGAAAATAGTGTGCTTGAATTAAATTGAAGAAAAAAAATGTATAAAATATACATGAGCATGAGGCTGAATAATAAGTTTATTGTGCAAATGGTTTTGATAATTTTTGTTTTTATTCAGGTACATTGGTGATACTGATGAAGAAAAGAAACAGGATGCAGTACGACTGTACAGTCAATCATCAGCAGTACCAAATCCTATTATAACTGTTACCGAACACACACCAACACCATCACCAGATTATTTAAAACGACAGGTAAATAATATTTAACAACGAGTAAGCCGTACCTGGCTTCGCCAGAGTTATGCTTATGTTCCTATTTTTTTTTTTTTTTTTTACAAAATACAAATAATTCGGAATCCATTTAGTTTGAAATCCAAATAGTTAAAAATTTAAGAAGTTAATTTTTTTTATTGTGTCAATCAACTTAGAATGCTTTGAATCGTCGAAAAAAAAAAACAGCCGTTGGAAATTTGATTCAAAAATAAAATATTTAGTCAGGATCTCGAAAAGGAAGGCTGATACAGAAGGATGATACACTTTTTTTTTAAATAAAACTTATTTACAAAATTGTATAATTTTTGTAGGGTTCAATCGACAGTCAATTGGATGCAATAAGTATGCATGGTAAACTAAATTCTGATAGAAAACCAAGCTTGACAAGATCACAGACTGATTCAAATATCACTTATACTGGTGATGAAATACCAGAAGCACCAGGCTCAGCTTCTTACATAACAAAAGAGGGTGACATTGACTATTATGTAATCTTGAAGGTAAGAAAATATTTTCAATACTTTTAAACTGCAAAAGTATCAATTTTCCAATTATATAATTGTTAAATAGATACGTATAGTTGGTAAAAACGTTATAGCTCTATCAAACTAGACCATATCAGGAATTACGTGATGAGTCGATAAAATCTAAAAATCCATGGTTTTCCCTCTTTCTACCTCTCAGATTTTTTAGCCGGCTTAGTCACTGAAGGCTACCACCTTAACTATTATTTTCTTGATCAGAAGGTTATAAATGTTATTTGAGAATTTTTCGAGGTCATTTGAAATATACAAAAAGGGTTAAATTCACGAATTGCATGATAGTCTCGACTACGAATTTTTTCAATTGTAAATTTAAACTTACAATTAAAAATAAAATATAATTTATTATTTTTTCAAGGCTGTCCATTCAGTTGCTTTGAGAGATGCTACTTTTTGTACCCTTCGTGTTAGTGAAATTATATTAAATTTAATGGAATTATTGATGGAAATCGGAGTACTTAAACAATGTTTACGTGATGATAATGGCAGTAATGCTGAATCAGGTACTGATGTCAATGAAAAAATTGAAAAAGGTAGCAGAAAACATGAATCACCAGTTAATGAACAAGATCCACATTATGATCCAGATGGACGTAATTGGAATGCTCATGCATTGATGATGAATTGTGTACTTCGTGTTATTAAACATTTAGGCTGTCCAAATGGCTGTGCTGAAAGTATACGTGGTCCACAAGCTGAATTTTGTAGATCTCAAGCTCACACAATAATCAATAAACTTCATCGTGCTAGTTCAAAGTTATTTACTCGTTGGCTACGTAATATGGTACGAGATCAACCACTATCAGATATCATTGATGTTTTTCATGCGTATCTTGGTTTCTGCGTTGATCCAAGTTCGTTATTATCACCTCTTAGTGAGTAAACATTAGCAAATTTATGTTCACGTTTTTATCATATTAAAACAATTTGTATGACATAAAAATTGTTTTTGTGTATTTAAAATAGTTGCAAAAAAAAGTGCTAATAAATCACCAGACACAGCAACTCAAGGTGGATATGCTACAAATTTTGGGGCTGGTCTTGGTGCTGGTTTTGGATCAACTGGTTTATCAACTGGTATTCCAACAGCATCAATATCAGCAACTGCTGCTGCTTTAGCTTCAGCAACAGCAGCATCAGCAACTGCTTCTTATGGTGGAGTTGGTTATACATCAAGAAATTCAGAAAATCAAATTCTTGGATGTGTTTTTAAATTACTTGTTACTCGTTTTGTTAAAGATATTAAAATGCTTAAAACTGCTGAAAATATGTCATTATATTGTGATATAAAACAATTTGTGACATATGTTAAAGAAGCACACGGTGGTGTATTTAGAAGAGTTGCATTAAGTGGTATTTTAGATTCTTCAGACAGACCAAATAAACGTTGTACAAGTTGTGTTAAAACAACTAGAGTTATACGACATATACATCAAGAATTTGATGACATGGGTGATCTTGCTGATACATGTTATACAGTAGATGAAAAAGGAAATAGAAAATTTCTTTTTAAAAAAAGAAGTACATCATCAAATTGTGCTGTATGTTTATAATACTTAAAAATATAAAAATATTACTGACGTTTATTTATTTTTAAAAGTAGCAACCTGATTTTTTTGGATTACAGAGTCTTCTTGAGGCTGAACTTAGTGATGATAATGCAAAAATAAGTCAAAGTCCATTAGGTAATTTACGAAAAAAACATCATATGCTTACACCAAGACAAAGTGAAAGAAATTTAAGAATAAGTGATCCATCTTTAGGTGGTTCAAGATCAAGAAAAGCAACAAGATTTAAAATTGGTGGTATAGGTAATGTCATATTGATTTTAATACTAATGAAATTTATAAATTAGTCTTTAAGTAAGTTAACAAAAATTAAAATATTTTGCAGTTAATTGGTTTCGAAGAGAATACAGCCGAACAAATTCAACAGACAGTCATGATAGCAGTGAATCACCAACAGAAGCAAGTTTCATTCGCCAATCAAGTTTTTATCGTGGACATTATCGCTTAACCGGTCGTTCTAGTAGAGGGTAATAATAATTGAAAAAATTTTTAAATTTCTATATAATTTATAAATGTATATTGTAAAGAATATTTCCATATATATTTTTTTCTTGTATTTAGAGTTAGTCATACATTCCAAAGAGCAAAAAGAAGAATGGAGAATCAATTAAATAAAATTGGCTTTAGAAAAGGAAATAAAAAAGAAAGTGCAGACGAAACTCCACGAAATTGTAAGTGTAACATGTGAGAAATTTTTTTCTTTTTATTTTCCATAAGAATTTTTGTTAATGGTTTTGTTTTTTTTGTCTATTTAAATGATTATTTCTTAGACTTTAGTAGACGAACATCAACAGAATTTGGAGAAGGCTCAAGAGAGTCAGAATTTGTTGTACTAAAAGAACGACGATTAATACCACAATTTGCAGTTTTCGAAGGAATGCAACGTTTTTCTTTTCTCTTGGAAATTTGTCAACCAGGCGCAGTACCAGATCATCATTTAATTGCAGCAATTTTAGATTTACCATATGCACCGGTTGTTGCACGAGCATCATTACTGTTAGAATGTGCTCATCTAGTGCATCAATGTAATAAAGGACATTGGCCAACTTGGATGAAAATTAACTTTCCATCATCTCGTCCATCAATGGGAAATAGAAATATTCCAACAGGACTTAGACGTACACATGTATTACAACGAGCTGCTGGAAAACTTTTCTACCAGTGGGCTGAGGTAATGTGTATATATATATATATATTTTTTTATTTATAAAATATTAATTTTTATTTATTATATTAATATTAATTTACAGGCAATTGGTACACGCTTGGAACAATTTATTGCTGAAGACAAACTAAATGTTGATCAAATTGTTGCCATGGTATCTGATGAGAGTAAACAAAGAGATTTGATAATTGAAGATGAAGAAGAAGACTTTCTTGATGAAGGTATGAAATTTATAAAACTTTCATCTGTAATATTAGCTATAATAAATTGATATTATATTAATTTTTAGCAAGTATAAATGGATATGGATCTCAGTGTCCAGTGTCACTTCGTATGGTAGCCTGTATGCTATTACTTGAGATAACAGCGTTTCTTCGTGAGACGTACCAGAGTCTACCAAAATCAAGTCGACTTTCAGCCAAGGAACGTCCACCACCATGGGAAAGAATGTACAGTCGTGAGGCAAATCGTCGCTGGAGTATGGCATTATCATCAATGGGACATTCACAAACTTCAGCTCAGAGTCTACAATCAATTGCTGGTGATCGTGAGACTGGTGAGTTGATGAAAGAAGCTATCGAAAAAGGCAATTGGGATAATACAAATCCTATCACAAATCATCAACCATCTGATTCAATTGCCCTCGACTTTCGTTCAGAACGAAAAATCAGCTTTGTATTGCACGAGCCTGATAACGAGTCCGAAGGTAGCAGTAAGTCAACAGCAACAATACATGGAGATGATGGACAAATGAATGAACGTGATAAAAAAAGAGGAGTTCAAACACCATCAGGAAGACCATTTTTATTACGTAGAGGAACTACTGCTGGTGCAGCAACTGGTTCATTCAAACGTAGAAGTTTAAAATTACGTCGTGGTACTAAGGAAGGCAAAGACATGGAATGTGAGGCTTGTAAGTTTGTGTTGAGTTTGTGATTGTGATGAATGAATTTATGATTGATTTATTTAATGACTGGTGGTGCAGTGTGAATGTTTGTTGATTCAATGAATGTTTTTAAATGATAACATTAATTTGCACGTCACCCGCACGTCATTTTCATACCCTCTAGAAAACTAATGATAATGAAAAAAGAAATCAAATCAGTTATAGGCAAGTCTTAAAATGTAGTCAACCCTTAATAGTAATAAAAAATTCTTTTTTGGCTTTTATTGAGTTGTTCGATCAATAGATGCAGTAAGACGTGCTGATTCAATTCAATCAAAAAGAAAAGTCAGCTCATTGTCAGATAGAAGTGATGGATCAGAACCTGGTTATTTTGGTGAAGTTAGTGGTGAAGAATCACCTGGTATATTGAGTGATGATCAACCACCAGAAAGTCCAAGTGATTCAAATGATACTGATGATTCAAATAAAAATTTTCCATGGTTAAAAGTACTAGTACAGACAGCAAATTCATTTAATTTTTATTGCTCACATCAAAATTTTTGTCATCCATATTGTCATCGTAGACAAATGCGAGCTTGCAGCAGATTAATTAAATCTGTTAGAAAAGTTTATGGTGATGAATTTGGTATTATTAATGCAACTAGTACATTTGATTTTGATTCGGATTCTAATAAAAAAGAAGAAAGAAAAAAAGATAAACGTGGAAGAAATCCATCTGATCCAACAAGTACTCAAGTATCACCAATAAGAAGAAAAGATAGTCTCGGTCGAAAATTCAAAATTGACAAGAGTTTTGAAGGTTCACAATCTGGACGTGTTACTGGTAATCGAGATTCTTCAAAAGATCTTGTAGATCAAGATTCAGAACGAGGTCAAGATTCATTAAAAAAAAATGGTGTTGATGCTGACAATGAAACAGATAAAGAAACACCAGCTATACTGAAATATATAAAAACTCAAGTTAAAGATATTTTTCATGCACCTTTGGCAACTCTTGTAAAAGGAGCAGTAGCAATGTCTGAAGATCTTTTTGTTGATGTATTACCAGTTGCATGGGAATTATTATTAGAATCAAATCAAGAAGTTGTTGCATCATCTGTTGCATTGTTTATTGTAGCAGCAGTACGAGCACCAAATCAAGCAAGTGAAATAATGCATCATAGTCTTCAACACAGTAGTGCAGCTGTTAGAATAAATGCAATATTAAGATTTCAAATTTTATGGAAATTACGATATCAAGTATGGCCAAGAATGGAAGAATCAGCACATCTTACATTTAAAGTACCACCACCAGGAATTGAATTTACATTACCATCACCGAAAATTGGAATTGAATCATTGCCTGTTGTTGATCCTCCCTGGATGCCACAAGTTAAAACAAAAGTCGAAGAAGTTACAATTAATCAAGAACGTCATAGATCACTTGTGACAGCAACAAAAACACGTAAAAAACAACAAACAGAATTAATTAAAATGGCATTACAAGCACAAGATGATAAAAAACGTGAAGAACGTGAAAATTTTTTAATAACAACAATACCAATAACTGTTCAAGCTGCATATGAGCCAAGTCCAGTTGGTGATGATCATGATGAAGGAAATGTTGATGATGAAGGTGGTGAAACAGCACCAAGAAATACTGCTCATTATAATCAATCAGCTCTTTCATTATTTCCATCATCTTTATGTTCAGCAATTGTACAAATAATTAATCTTCTTGATGATGCTGCTGTTTCTGATGATGGTAATGCTGTATATGAAGTTGCCTATCAAGTTATATGGAGTTGTCTTGTTGAAGACAGTGCATTATTTCTTCGTTATGTTCTTGAACGATTAACACGTGAAAAACAGGAATTAATGTTTAAAATTTTACGACATTTAATACGTTTTGTACCAAGATTACCACAACAAGCAGCATTTGCATTGTATAATTATATCATTGGATATGTCATGTTTTATGTACGATCACCACATGAGGAAGGTCAAAAGTTTATTGGAACAGCTTTATCAATACTCTGGATGGTAAATAAACAATAAATAAAAATAATTCAAAATTAATTCTAAAAGTAATAATAATAACAATGTTTTTTTTTTGCAGGTTGTTCACTCGGTTCATGGAATAATGTTTAAAGATTTAAAACAAATATTAAGAAAAGAGCAGTGTGATGCATCAATACTCTTGACTGCTAATGTTCCTTCGGCGAAGAAAATTATTGTACATGGCCCTCAAGATCCTGACGCTGGTGGAATTCCTTCGCAGTTTCCTGTTCAGGAAGACACTCAGTTTTGTCAGATTCTCAGGGAATCCTTGGATTTCTTTGGTATCGAAGAACAGAAGCATAAAGAGTATTTTCTAGTTGATTATAAAACACGTAAGTTTAAAGAATAAAAAATTAAATAAATTAATAATTATATGTAAATAATTTAATAATTTATTTCAGATCAAATTCATAATCCTTCCTCGTATGTACGAGATTATTACTTTTTTAAAAGATCACAATATCCACAGCTTGAACTTGTTCATATGAAGCCAGAAGATGCCTTTAATGCCTTGCAGAAACAAGAGTTAGTTCACAAATTTGTTGAAATTGGTAAAGTTTTGCTGACTTGGGCAATTTTGAAAAATGTCGATATGGTAGTTCAAAGAGTTGTTTTTTTACATGAAGAACTTATGAAGTTACCATCTTTTCCAAGAAAAGCACTTGAAGCAGATCTTGATTTATACAAAGGTGGTGAAATTGGAAGAGTAAGTAATATATTTAATAATACATCATAATAAAATAAATCTATATATGAATTTTTATTAAATTTATTTAAGGAATTACTTGGACTTGATGTGATGCATAAATTTATGTGGGTTAGATTAATTGCAAGAATGTTTGAAGCAATGGCTGGTAATTTTGCCTACTCAGGTGATATACATTTATTTTTAAATGTATTAAATGGAGCTCTTGTTCTTCACAGTGAAGATTCATGTATTCTTCGTTATGTCGTAGCAACATATATAAATGCTGCACATAATTTTAAAAATATTTTTTCAACAAATGGATATCTTTTAATAATGCCATCATTACTTCAACTTTATGCTGCCCATCAAACAAATAAACTTGTCACAACAACTGTTGAATATGCAGTAAAACAATTTTACATGATGAATCGTAAACCATTTATATTACAAATGTTCGGAAGTGTCTCAACCATATTGGATACAGATGAATCAGCAAGTCATGGTGATGCTCATAAAGTACCATCAACTTGTCTTTTCAATCTGTTACTAAGTTTAGAAACACCATCGCCAGATCCACTTAATATTGGTGAATTGGTAAAAGAAGAAAAACCCCTTAAAGCCATTGATTTTTGTTATCATGATGAAAGTGAAATGGTCACTGTTCTTGATTGTATATCACTGTGTGTCATGGTAATAGCATATGCCGCAGATTCCATTAGAGGGCAGCAGATGTTGGTAAGTATGTCACTATAATAATAACAATGCAATTCAGACATATCTATTTAATATCATTTTATTATATCATTTTGTTTTTTCTTTTTTTTTAATTTAATTTTATATAAAGATTATACTTGAAGCAATTTTACCTTGTTATATTAAACAAATTCAATCACCATCATATAACAAAGAAGGTAAAACAGAAAAAGAAATAATAAATCAAGTTGCAATAGCTATTAAGACACTTGTTAATAATTCAGAAGCTTTGACAAAATATTACAATGGTCCACAAAAATCAAGTCCAGAACATAAAGGATCAAGTCAAAGAAATTATGGAAAAGGACCATACTCACCAGGTTTTGATTTTGAGGATGAAACACATACCGCAAAATATATGGAACATACAAAAGCAAGAAATATTTATGATCGTGATAATGAAGATTCTGAAAATTCTCATAAGACTGAATTTCGAAGACCGCGTGATACATTGTTAAATATGGTTGGTGAATATGTAGCAAAATGTACAGTAAGATTGGCCGAACTTAATAAAAAATTACCAGATGGTAAAACAATTGAATTATTAGATTCAAAGTGTCACATAAGGTTGGCAGAAATTGCACATAGTCTTCTTAAAGTGTCACCTTATGATCCTGACACAATGGCTTGTCGTGGATTAAGAAGATATATGAATGATATATTACCATCAACTGAATGGTCAAGTGATGATATGAGACCAGCATTGATAACTCTTCTTCGTCGTCTTGATAAAACATTTAGTAAAATTTATAAAAAAGCATCAATACGTAGAAATACAGATTGGCAAGCAGCAAGTGATTTATTAAAAGGTGTCTATGAAACTTTATCACGTTATCAATACATCGCACATTATCAGTATCTTAAAACATTAATAAGTACTTGTCAGGCATTGATCATTGGTGATATGGCACTTGTTGAAGTAACATCAGCAGCTTCAGTTGCTCTAATGAGTAAAATACCACCAGCACATTTTTGTTCATCTGTTTTACGGTTAATTGCACTTTATGTTATATCATTGGGTGATAATTATACATTGGAAAATATTAGCGGTGGTAATGCAATGTTTGCTTCACAAACAAGAACAGAAAATATGTTACTTAATTTATTAATACCATTATTTTTACGTGTTGGTACTGGACGTAAAGATATACCAAAATTACGTCAATCTGATATTAGTTTTGCATTAATGGCAGTTTTAAATACTTTATGGCCAACTGGTTCAAAAACAGCTCCAATAACTGTACAAAATTTAAAAGCCACTACAGATATTAGAACAGGAAGCTTAACATTTGCTGCAAGAGATCAAAAAGTTTCAACAAAAATATCATTATCATTGTATCGTGTTGCTTTTCTTGCACTTAAAATAATGACAATTTGTTTTGAAGTTGAATTAAAAACTGAATGGATGAAAATATTAAGAACAATGCGTTTATTAAATAAACGAAATGAAGCATCAATTCATTTATGGAATTTTCTTGAATTTGTTGTGACACATCGAACTGCATTATACATACAAATGTTACCATTTATTGTTCATAAAATTGGTCAACCACCAATATCAGAACATGAACGTAATATGCAAAGTCTTATTCGTGGAAAAATAAATGGTGATATTATGGCATTTCCAAAATCAAGAGGTACATTGATTGGTAATTTATTGCATGAATTACGTGATTTAAAAGAAGAAATTGAAGATAGAAAATTTGATGAATTACAACCAGAACCAAAAAGAAGTGTTGTTGATATGCATGCCAATGCACCAAATGATGGACAATCAAGAACACAAAGACCATCATTATTGATTGATTTATTAACTGGGGATTTGGGCTCACGTGCTCATATTAATCGTACACCTGCTGAAACACCAGGATCACAATCAACTGCAATTGGATCATTGCCACATTCAATACATAATTCAATACATTCTAGTAGTACTACTAAATCTTCAGCACAAAGTTATGCATCAGCACCACCTATACAAGGAGCTCGAGTTGATCAAAGAGGTAAATAATTAATTCATTCATTCATTAATCTTTTACACTACAAAAATTAATAAACTGTATTATGATGTGTTTTTGTTTTTCAGGTTCAGTATCTAGTCATAGTGGTGGATCATCAACAATAAAAGAAGCCGGTGAAATTACACCAAATGATGGTCAATCTAATCAACAAATAACAACAGGTAAGATTACAATTTAATCCTCTTTCGAAATGTCCCTTTACTATTGACTTATATTAATTAAAAATAAATTAATTTGTGTTTTGTATACGTTGTTTGTATACGTGCAAAGATTATAAATCAAAAAATTTATCTAAATTTTATGTTTTTCTGTGTACGGACTTTTTGAGCTGTGACAAATAATATATAAATAAAAATATCGGTGCGTTAGATAATTGTCAAAAAGAAGACTTGCCTTGTGCTGATTAATTTCTTCTTAAATTGCAAACTTAATTAAAATTACCACAGTTGGATCGAGCCATTGTCTATATTTACAAAAAATTTTATTATTTATTTTTTTAATTTTTTTATAAATAATATTAAATATATGATGATGTTTTTAATCGGTATTATTGAGATATTTTGTTTTTTTTTTTTTTTTTTGTATTAAATTGGCTGGTTTAATTATTGTCTCATATAATCTTTGCTTTATTTTTTTTTTATCGATTCAAAGTTTTAAAATACAACCGTAAATGTAATTTTTTGTATCGTGTAACCAACACTCTAATTATTTTATAATTTATTTTAAATATGTTGATGGCATATGCTAGCTAGGGAACGGAGGTAAGCCGATTCGACAACGTATATTGTTTATCTTAATATTAATTTCATTTGTAAATTACTTTTTCATATAATTATTTATTTAAAAAATTCATTGCCCGTGTAATACCTCATACGTGTTTCTTTCTCTCTATCTATTTTTCTCTTTATATTTCTTTCTATTGAAAAACGCTTAATTGTCGTAAAATTTGAACTCATTCTATTTGAAAATTAATTTGTATATTTAAAGACCACGCTTTCGAGTATATTTAGATTTATTCACCTGATTTGTAAATCAAAATTATTTTTATTTATTATTTTACATATCTATATACATCGCTATGATATTTCCTTATATACTATTATTCATTAACCACATTATTTGACAATGTTTTCATTCATATATCACTACTTATTTATTTGTGATACCTTATCTAAAATAATAAAAAAAAAAAAAAAGTAATAGCAGTATTTAGACAATGGTAATTTCCAACAGATGGTATTGATTATCCCTCTGTATAAATTATTGTGTTAACATTTCATTCATTATATGTTACAGACATTCACACAGTAGTTGGCTTTTTAAAAAAAAAAAAAATGATTATATTTTTAAGCTCTTGTGGCTGCTACATGTAATGTTATTTTTTTTTTTTTAATTTTATCATCTTGCAAATCTTTATTTCAAGTGCCTTTATACAAAAAAACTACTATTACTAATCATCATCATAAAGTCTTTAAAACGATCATCGTCGTAAATAGACATTTTGATTTATCGATATTCGAAAGAATAAAAGTTTTAAAGTTCAAGCTTCTTTGGTAAAATATAGAATCAATTTTACAGTCCAAACTGTTGATGATAATTTTTTTTACGAAAAATGTTTGTAAAGAAAACTAAATGTAAATCTTGTTTCTTGAAGTTGAACGAAATGTTATCAGTAATATATCATTAAATTTTAATAAGTATTTAGTGTTGTCAACGATGATCGTCAATCAATTTTCCCTCCATATACTAGATGTTCAATGTGGCATGTTACAGACAGATCCCAATCATCTTCTACTTGTGATAAACGTAACAATGATACTCATCATCCTATCGTTACATTTCAAAAGACGCCTAAACTACGCTTTTTATCTTCTGTAGAGTTTAGAAACTCATCAGGTAATTTTCTATTTTCCTCAAAAAATAATCACTACAATATTTTTTGCTAATTTAATTTTTTTTACGGACCATTTCCAAAATTAGATTTTTTTTTTTTGAGACAGTCTTGGCGAATCATTAATTCACCAATTTTATTTTTAGTAAAAAAGTACTTGTATCGATGCTATTTATTTAATGAGCATGACTTTATATGTTAAAATAATTAGTGTACAATTTTCAGAATACTATTCTGAAAATAGATATTCAATAATATCATCAGACAAAGAAATATGAAACATTAAAATATGTGCAAAAAGTTCATGAAGAATAATTAAAGAAAGCACATATCACATAGGTGATTGTTAAATTAAATTATAAAAATTATTTATTAGGAGAAATAGTCAAGAGTCAACTAAGTCCGAACAGTCCAACCAAAGACAGCTCAAGCGAATCAAACACCAGGCCTCGTTTGCAGCGTTCGATGGGGCAAAGCAAGAGAACTTTTCGTTTACGAAAAAGTCGAAAGAGTCATATTGAGGTGATAAAAAATTTATTAATATTTATTTTATATAAAATATAAAATATATTGTTAATAATTATTTATCATTTAATTATAAGGGATCACATTTAAAAGTGGAACAGAAAGATTTAACAACAAGCTCTCAAACACCACCAACGTCAGCAACTGAGCCTTCTGACACATCATCATTTTGTTCACGTCGTAGTTTTTCAATTCGACCAAATGATACTGAAAGAAATTTAAAATTGAGCCCAGTGGACCAACATCATCTTCATTATCAGCAGAATCAGTATCTTCATCCTCAATCTGATGTATCATGGGATGATGATTCATCTAGCACATCAGGATATCGTGAATCATTTAGTATGCAACTTGTTTCTATTGAGGATAATAAATCATTAAATGCACCACCATTAGCATCACCAGATCTCAATGATATACCATCAAGTAGTAGCACAGCAACAAACTACATGGGCTTTGATGGAAGCTCACCAGATTGTTCATTTAATGGTAGTGGAGGTGAAAAAACAACCCTACTAGATTCTAGTCAAAGAACAGCATCACAACATAGTATTATGGTCTTCCAGGCACAAGATGAAGACACACTTATTTAATATTCAGTCAGGCTTATTTATTTATCATATATTTGATTGATAAAAAAGTATTTCTACGAACAGTAGATTGTTTTACTGCGATAAAGGGACCGACAGAGGCCTAAACTAATTTGTACGACGTGATTGTGTAGAAAGAAAAAATAATAATTATTATTGACAGTTAAAAGTCTAAGTATTTATTATTATTATTATTTTATTCTCTTTAACTTTTATTTGTTTGTTTCTTTTATTTATAATTTTTGTTTTTTTTTTTATTAGTTTAGTTTTGGTGGTTGATGGGGAAGATTGAAATTAATATCAGCGAGAATATAAGAAGTTGCTGCAAATATTGCTGTTGACATATCAAGAGCAGATGAGTTTTCGACAGTCATTGTATCTCCTTCACTATGATGAAACCAAAAGTATTTATTATTTTTATTCCACAGAGAAGCACTCGGTACACCCGCATTTGTCCAGCCTTCAATATCTGGACCAGTTCCTGGACTACGAACTTTTAATGAAGCCATTGGTGATAATAAGCTAAAATAGCAGGCAGGTAAAAAAAAATAATTAAAATAATAAAGATATTAAAGAATGAGAAACAAGAGAAAAGGAAAAGAACTACCAACTGTTCCAATTTATGAAAACTTTTTTAATATCACTTACGTCAGAATTCTTTGGAGTATACAAGTAACAATCGGTGATCCAGTTACGTCAAGTCCCATTGGTGTAAATGTACCAATGTCCGATTCCATAACAAATTGAAGATCTGTCTCTTCAAGCTTGTGTTGGCTAATGTAATAATCCGCGCCGACTATACCCATTTCCTCAGCTGTCCACATGATAGCTCTAAACCATTTTACGACATTGTTAAACATTCATGAATTATGGATTACAAACATTTTTCCTAAGTTTATGCATGAATTACCTGAGTGTTCTTTTTGGTCGAAGATTCAGACTTTTTAGTAAAACTAATGAATTCCATGAGATAAAAGCACCACCACCATCATCTAGAATATTATAAGTGTAATTTTTTTTTTTTAAATAATTATTTATTATTTAATTTAAACTATTTTAATATCACAATTATATACCCATTGCCCCTTGTCCGACATCCCAGCTATCGATATGACCAGAAACAACAACAATTTTTTTGACTTTACTACTACCAACGATTTCAGCAACAACATTTCTTGATTCAGCATCTGGCATTTGATGTGCTTCCATTTTTATATTAATTTTAATTATTTTTCCTGTATTACAGGGAGATAAAAGAGCGAAAAAAAATTAAATAGGGTATTATAAAACATTATAAAAATTACAAAAGTTAATCATAAAAAGTAATGCATTTAATTAAACTAATGGAAATATTTTTTTTACGGTTTTACCTCGTTTAGCCATTCTCGATAAAAGCTCAGCATCTTCAATGGTTATACAAGCAGCTGGTATTTTTTTAATATTGTCACTATAACTCATCATTCCTGTGTGTGGTGAATAAATTGAAAATGGTGTTACTGATCTAATGAGCACAGCAACAGCACCAACTTTTGCTGCGTTAACAGCACCCTGTGATCGATATTTAACTGTTTCACCATACGTTGTGTATTTTTCATTATACACAACTATTTTACCAGGTATCTATATTTTTTTTTTTAAATCAAGATAATAATTTAATTACAAATATTAAGATAACAAAAAAGAAATGAAACTTACTTCGTCAGCTCGTCGTTCAAGTTCTTCAAAACTTTCTACCACAATTGCATTTGTTGTTATACCATCACTTGGTGTTCCAACACTGTATCCTAATCCAAGCATTTTAATGTTTTTTATTCGTGGCTCTAAAAGAGTTGCAGACTCTTTCCCTCTTGAAAAAAAATAAAAATACTATTAAATATTCATTAAGAAAACTTTTTAAATTATATTTTTTTTTCTTTTACAAACAAAAATTTCAATCAATTTAAATAAATAATTGTAATTATTTACCTGACCCAGTATGGTACTTGAACATTTTCACCGTGTACATTTTCCAGATTAAATTTCTTTGATCTTTCGAGTACATAATCAATTGCATCTTCAAGTGATTTTGTACCTGATAATCGTGGTCCAAATTCATCAGTAAAATCAGCAAGTTCTTGCCATGTTTTTCCTTTAAAACTACCAAACATTGTTTCATTTATAATTCTATTTACAACTGGTCCATAACTATCAATTTCTTTAATTATATTTGGTGGTAAATCATTTTCACATGTTTCGGTATTTAAAATTTTAGCAAGTTCACAGTAACAATATGAAATTGAACAATTAAAAAATATAAATATCGTAAGAATTTTCATTAACATATTGACAATAATTAATAACTTTTTTTTATTCGCTGAAATATGAGTTCATTCAATGATATTTATTTTTATTAGTTTGAATAACAAGATAATTGTTGAGTGTCGTTTAACTTTGAACCTGAACTGGCGACATTAAATTTAACACTAAATTGATCATACGCAGTTGCAAGTTTGTTGTAAGTTGAATTTTAAACTGCCACAGTATTATTATTATCATCAAATATTAAACATTGAAAGGTCTAGAAAAGTATTGATAATGTGTAATACAGTAAAATCACTTCTATGTATATACACACATATGTATACACAGATAAGAAGTTAGATAAACAATAAGTGCCTGTTATTAAAGACCTTGTACAAAGGTCAGTTGTATTAGCATAAAAAAGAGTAGTTTAAAATAAAACTTGTAGGCTGGTAAGTTGAAATACTATGTTGTTGGTTGAATGAATGATGATGTTACAATTTGACCTACCTTTGATAGAACTGAGCAGAACCGAGTGATGATGATATATTAATAAATCCAGTTGCTTTTTATCATAAAATTATATAAATAAAAAATTATCCGGTATTTGAAAATTATAATATCGAAATATTATTTTAATATTTTTTTTTATAATAAAATTAACTTAACTTGCGATATATTTTTCATTTCATTAATTAATGATATTGAATTTGACTTATTCCAATATTTAATTCATGAAAATTAATTGATTTCAGATATTATTTAATACTTATACGATCTATGAAATTAAAATGATCTATTAATGTGTTTGGATTCAACTGAGTAAAATTAAATTCAAATTCCAAGAAATAAAATGATATCTTTACTGATTTAAATGACAGATTGGGGTTGATAATTTTACATTTCATTAATTATTGAAATAACGCGATCGAAGTGAGTATAATTTTTTTTAAATGACTGAATATTTAATACTGTTTGTTATAAATATTTATAAATATATGATTTAATTTTTTTTGTTGTTTAAAGATTTTCTACTTGTGATAAAATATAATATACCATTTCCAAAGGATCCTATGAAGTACATAGTTGGAAAATACCACGTGAAAATAAAAATGTACTAAATAAATTTGTTGAATTTAATTCCAAATAAAACAGCATTAACAAAAGTAAGTTTTTCAACTCTTATAACAATTTAAGATATAAATAAATTAAAGAACCGAAAAAGTAAATAAAACAACAAATAAAAATAATCATCAAAAAGTAGGAAAAAGGATCACGTCCAAGTTTTCTCTAGTTGTTTGCGCTTAACTCGGCCGACGCTTTTCTCGAGTACGATTTGATGTTGCATAACAGCATTGGAATGCAGCCAGAATCCAGAAGGTTCGGCTTTTCAACAAGATTTTCAGGGACAAGAAGTGTTGGTGAGTAAATAATCCCTATAAAATTTATCTATTTTTCTCTTTCGTATATTTTTTTTTTATCTCTATCTACATCTAGATAAAGAGCTCTTTATCACATACACATTATTCAAACCAATCTTTATATACCCCGTCATGTGAAATTCAATATGCGCTATTTGTACTTAAAAATAGTACCTCTTGAAAAGTCGATAAAGTTCATCGGATTATTGAAAATCATAAAAGTTAATTACCAATTGTATTTTAAGCAGACGAATTATCGAATATATGATATACCTTAATTCATATAACCAATCAACTTAATTTTTTAATTCACGTCATCCTTATAAAATATTTTTAAAAAAATATATAAATAAATATAAATTTTTTTAAAATTTTATAATCGTCACTGCTATTCTACTTTAACATCCTGAAATTGTTAAAATGAATAAATTCTTTTCAACGGTTTTTTTTTATTTTCTTCTTTTTAATATTTCATTTTTTATTTATAATTTATATTTATGAAAATAATATTGAATGAGCATATTTTATAATGGTACATGAATAATTGAAAAAAAAACGAATTAAAAAAAGAGTAATAAAAAAGATAGTTCATAAAATCCCATGTATAAAAAAATATACGATATTGAGGGTCCTTAAAAAAGTATATTAAAAACAAGTTATACAAGTACGTGACACATGTTTGAAAATGTCAATAACTCATCGAACATATTTCAAAGTAGTACATGTGTCATGTGTAAATTTTAACATAGTTGATACTCTATCAAAAAAAAAAAAAAAATAATCGATAAATGAAAAATCTCTTGATGAAGCAATAAACATACAAATTTTAATTATCATACTAATTGCTCGTGGAAATTATTATTTTTCAACAAATTTAATTAAAACGTTGGGAATAATTACATTGCTATCGGAATTATCGACATTTTTTTATAAAACAAAAATAAACATAGGGCAATCTCTCGTGTCTAATTAATTGATCTGTTTTCTCTTGAATTAATTTTTAACTTGTTGGATATAAATAGAATTTTTTTTGTTATCTAAGCCCAAATGATTTCGAAAAATTTAAAAATCATATATTAAAATCTCATGGAATCTAAATAGAGTTTTCAAGAAAATTATAAACCTCGTTATACTGACGTTTTCAAACTTGGTAAATTTTTTGAGTGCTTGATCGTTTTTTTTTTTTGTCATTTTGTGTAGCTTTTATTTTTATTGAAGAACGTTTTTTTTTTTCTTTTAATTTTTTGTTCATCAAGCAAAAATCAACGTGCACAATCCATTAACGCTTGTGAAGGACGATCTACGAGGTCCTGTCGAGCTTTGTACTCTTCGAAAAACCATTAAATTGTTCGTTTCAAACGACCGGAATTCCGTTAAATACACTTAACTGTGTGTTTGTATAGATATATATTTAGTAATTTCATTTGTATGGGTTTTCCGTTTTATATATTCGTCTCTATATATTATCGATACATATTCGACATAGTCAGGTCTTTCGGTCTTGTCAGTCATGATTTCATTTTCAATGGGGATAAAAACCACCGGAAACTCCTGGGACTCAAACGGACAGGTTGAAGCAAAAAAAAATTGCCGAGAGATAAGACAAACATTTGGATCGTGTGGCCGAGATATTTTTTTTCTATTTTGTTATATTTTTTTTCTATCCGTACCTGGTTTAGTACGAATAGAAATTGCAGATAAACCTGACGTGCCAACGGATACGTTCGATAGATCTTTGTTTTTTTTTTTTTTATTTGTAGATTGTTTTCCAATGATTTTTTTATTTTTATTTTTTTTATCGCGACAAATTTCGTGAACCAACAAAAGGTTAAATAAAAAAAACAATAATAAATGATAGAACGTGAGGGATTTTTTGTTTTATCTTGTTTTTTAGATGCGACAATTGAGGTATATTTTTTCGAGGTATCAAAGTATATATTTTGATTTATTTATTATACCTTATTTTGAATGATGAGAAATTGATAAAATATAGAGAATCCTCTATTGAATTTTTTTGTGCTTGGAGTTAGTAAAAATCACTGAGAGAAATAATGGGCTTCCGATGCCGGTTAGTCGGATTTGCGAGAGAAGAGAGTTGGTATTAGAGAGAAGCTACAAAAATAGGACGAGCTTTAAAAGAGAAAAACTTTCATTCAAAAAAAAATTAATAATATTTTTTCTATATTATTTTTATTCGACACTAGAAAAAACTTTGATGATATCTGTCGATAAAAATTTCAATGAACTCATTCCACTAACAATGAAAATAATTCCTGATAATAATAGAAAAATTTTTTTATACGATATTTAGTTTAAAGGTATACATGAATGGTTATATTTTTTTTAATTCAATTTTTTTTCTCAATTAAAAATATCATATTTGTAAGAAATATATGTATATATATTTTTTTATGCATATGATACCCACCAAAGTTGGTTCAGTATATTCTATCTAATTTTTTTTATCATAACACGGAAATGATTTTCGGATTGTTAACATTTGGCATCGTAATATTTGTTTACATATATAAAACACATATCAACTGTTGATTTTAAATAATCATCAATCAACTATATTTATATATTTAAAATTTTACAAATTAAATATTTAATCAGTTGCTCAAATATATCAATCAAATATCAAACATTTCGAAAGTTTATTGGTTCATTTAAATGATAAAAAATATATAACATTGCTTTCCGGTATTCATAATTTATTTAAACAAATAGACTATATATATTTGTGAGTATATGCTGAGTTTATACTTATATCCCTGTGCGTATACATGTCATTCAAGTACACCTGGGCTTCGGAAATTGTTAAGATAGAAAGAGGAAAGGCAAGACTTTATCGTCTACCCAACAATATATTACGAGAAACCGGACAACGCCCGGAAAGTGACCCTGGTGGTCCTTGATTTTTATACCCCATAAATTCAATAATATTATGTAGATGCTTCTTGCATACGTATTGGTTTCAGTATCTAAAAAAATATATGTAAAAACCCCTCCAACCATTTATATATGATGAAAAAAAAATATAAATATACTATCTGTAATTGGGACAAAAAGCTTTGAGCTTGTCATTTTGTAAATCGACAGCCAAGTGTCACTGACACTTTTATTTAAACTTTAAATTAAGGCCAAATGTCACAGTTAATTTTTAAAACTGTTACAATCGAAACAAGAGTGTTTAGTAATTTATACAACTGTCTTTTTTATTATTAAAAACAATTATTAAAACATTTTCTTTTTATTATTTCATTCAGTTATACTATGAGTAGCTTTCAAAATTTAATTTATAAAATTAATTATTAATTCAATTTATAATTCAATATCAAGTTATTTATAACAAGGCAATGACGAAAATAAAATATTAATAATATTTTTCATTTATATTTGTAGAGATAATGTCATTTAATTAATGGAACATAAATAATTTATTAATATTGACATAATTATTATTTTCAATGTTATATACATTGATGTATCATGACATCCGATAAGTATATTTATTATCATTTTATTTTCAATGTAAATGAGCTTATTTTATCAAATTTAACAAGCTTAACTTTTGCTAAATTTATATATTTTTTTTTACTTATTGATTGGATCAGTCCATAACCAATATCGTTACATAATAAAGTATTTTTTTTGCTCATAAATTTATGTATTTGTATTCGTGTGAAACAATGTTTGAGTAGTATAATGGTGGCAAACCAAATGATGCGCTACAAGGAAATTACCACAAAAGCCAGCTCGTTACGTCATCTAACAGAATGCAAAGTGAGAAATAGAGATCTATATATGCATAAAATATACACCATGAAAATGTATAGCTCTACGTCAAACGGTTGGGATAGTCCTATGTAATTTATATGCATTGTTAACCAAACCCACCGGGGGTATACGAAACCTACTTATAGTCGTTAAAATGCCCCTTGAAAAAACTCAACTTGGCCCGTCACATTGACCAAATTATATTATACTATATTCTATATATATAAAGCCACTTTTCCATCCACTTACATCTCTTCAAATGCTCTAATTCAGTGTTGTTGGATCATGTCTCTTTCCTTTTCTTTCTCTCTAATTTTATACTATGATACCAAGAGAAAAGCTGCAAGGCCCTCAAGTGTATAAATTCACCTATTGCCATAGTTGGAATAGAAATTTCGAGCTTGACTATATATCTTTTGCCTGTTTTGCTTGTGGAAAACCAAGTATACATTGTACAGTATAAACCATTACCCTCAGATCATTTTCCATTTTCTCATCTTATGTAAATTAATCTACCTCTTCAGACATTCAACCTGAAACATGATATTTTGATTGTGAAAATACCCCTTATCCTCATGTTTACTTCGTTTTAATTAATTTTTTTTCAAGTATGTTTAGTATATGTATACATATTATACATGTATACATGAGGATCAATTTTTTTTCTTAACTTTATATTGTTAAAAAGAAGCTGGGGATCATATAGCTTTTTCAAAAATCCAATACAATCAAACACACTCAAATTATTTGTTGTAGATCATGTTCTTGGCATTTATTTTGTAGTAGAAAATAAAATATTATTAAAAAAAGAAAATTCAAAGGTTGATGATACAAGTTGTAGAAGAATTTGTTAGATGCTGGTGTAATATTGTTCATCGCTGAAATTGATGTCATAACGTTAAGGTTGACGCAGCATTGCAAATCTTGTATTCCCTTGGTATATATTGGATGTAGACCTCTGATAACGTTATCGAGCTTCAGTACATTTTCGAATAATTACCACAAGTATGTAGCCAAAATTCAGTCACGGGTAACATTATCGTTAATTTAGTAAATTCAAATAGACTCAATATGTCACAGTTTATTCACAAACCTAACGAAACGTGAATAACCCCTTTCATCTCATATAATTTATTCATCTTGTCAATATTAAAAAATCAATATTGTTTTAAACTGTTTATTTATTTTTTTTTTTTCATTGCTATTTCATGTATCGTGTGTGCATCATGTCAAATTATAAATAGTTTAAATATTATTATTAATTGTAATTATACATTTCTGGGAGAGCTGTTGATATTTATCATAGAGTTTTGAGTTTAAATAAAAAAAAGGAAAAATATTCGGTAAATAAAACTTGATAAATAAATTTATAAACTACAGTGTAGTCATATATATTTATTTATGTTTAGTTATATGTTTCATCAGAGATCTCGAAGCTAAAGTTTCACCTCAACGGTAAACAGCTACTTGACGTGTCTAGAGACGGATGAACTTTGATCGATTCAAACAACTATGCCAACTAAAAAGTATCTTGACATTTGAATTTTTAATAAAACGTCTCTAATGATATTTAACAAATACAAAAGTAAATTGTTTTTGCATTGCTGATGTTTTCATACGTACGATAAAATCTTCTGCAATTAAATAAACCGACTATATGAACGATTATGTTTTTTATAGTAAAAAAAAAAAACAAACAGCTTGTTCAATTTCTATTTCATTTTGTTTGTTTTTTTTTTTTGTATTTGGTTGAACGGTAATTAGGTTCATGAACATTGGCATCAACCCCTTCGAGCTTATGTACACAAACAATCAAAATGTTAATATCTTCGGGTTATTATATCACTTGAAAATTTCGACATCAATACCGGTTGTCCACAAATATGTTTACACAAAATGATAATAATTGAGAAAGTTTGACATTATCACTGATGATATTTACACGAAAATTGAAACAATGTTGCGGTCAATTAAAAGTTTTATACAGAGAGTCGAGGGTGTTATTTAATACTTATTAGTAATTAAGTTATTAAATTTCCATAAATCTGAAAACGTTTTAAATGCTTGGTTATAATTTTAAATTTATCAAATCAAAACAAATTACTATTTATATAATTTTTTAATGAAATTAAAAAAATCGACAAATATTTTAGTTTCACAAATAACTTATTGTTATTGAAAGCATCCAAAAATTGATTGCCTCATTGCAATAAATTTGGAGTGTTAAATAATTGATAAATTTCATTACCAGAAATAAATTTAGCTGGATATCTTTGGCTTCAGTTTATTTTTGATAATTTAATTTGTTAATGCTTATCGTATTTTTAGTAGCAATATTAATTTATTGATTTGTATTTATCTCAATTAAAAAAAAAAAAATTAAAAATAGAAATAAGAGAGCTTGCACTGAGAAAAAAAAAGAAAACAATATAAATTCACATTGAAGAGATTTTATTTCTCGTAGTTACTCAAACGTAAAGTAATTCGTATAAAACTGACTAACAAAAGATTCAAGGATCTTTCGTAATCTCTGAGCCAAGCTCTTGTGGTCCACCCTCTTTTAGGCTTAAGGATCAGTCTAATGCTTTCACAAAATAAACCACCTTTCATATCACACTTTATCCTTTTTTTATATCTCTCACATGCTTAAACCTACAGAATCGTTCCTGATTTTTCTCACAGTTTTTATATAGATTTTTTACCAATAAAATATCCATTGATTATAAAATCTAAAGCTCAATCTCACATAAACATATTCACATTTTTATCTTTTATAAATACTAGGCCAATTGAATACGGCTACTTATTAAGTTGATGACTTATCAAATGATAAATTAATATTCATTTGAAAACGAAAAAAAAAATATATATTCTTCTCAATTCAATTTAAAAACAAAAATTTTTATTTTACACTCATTTATTTAAACATTTTATTTTACCGTTTTTTTTCACTCTAAAAACATATCTAGAATTTTATTCATCTAGATATTCATGTTGGATGGAAAAAAAAAATTTTATCCCAAAATACCCACAGGTTATTTCATATTATTATTATTATTTCGGCTTATCGCTCTTTTTTTTATACATCATACAATATTTTTTATTTTTTGTAAATATATTTTAAAAATTTGTTAATGCCCTCGAGAGAGAGAGAGAGTTCGGTGATAAACACACGTCAAGAGCATTGAGTCGGGATTTCAACATGAAATTTTCAATTTGATAAAATAGCTGTAGAAAAAAAAATATTTATAATCCACATAGTTTACAATATGAACACAATTTTAAATCATATTTTTTCCGAATTTATTATTATTTAATAATAAACCTACACCTTGATCTATGTATACCCGTAATTATTTTCCGAGTTAAAAGTATATTTTAGCAACGGTTCAAAGATTATGTATATTGGAGATTGAAAATTGATAAATTGTGGTTTTAATTGACAAACATGTCAGACTTCTGATCAAAATTAACCAGCCCATTTGAGATTACATATACACATGTATGTAGATCAATCATAATATAGATAGAATGTACATATAAATGTATTACGTTATAGTTATTATCCTAATCATAGTTTGCAGTTGCAAAGTACATGCAATAAACAGCTATTTTGGACATCAAGCCAAATCTCCGTAAACACGAGAGCTTATCACGTTTATATGTATTTGTGGCTGATTTCTTGCATCACCAATGATCCATAATTAGTTAATACATTAATACATAATATCTATATCAACAAGATTAAAATACCGAAGCCTTGAAATTAATTAATTAATAATAACATTAATTATTTTCATTGTCTTTTTAAAACAATTTACTGAAATAATAAAATGTTATGCATTGTTGATGTGAATATATTGAATTTTACTTGTATCAATTACACTGTAATGTTATGCAATGTAATTTTAATTAGGAAAATAATTTAAAATGTATGACAATACAAATAATTGCTATATACATTGTAAGTATATTCTCTTCTCACATACATCTCTCGTTTCAATAATTTACGGTGCTCAATCATGAATACTATTATATGTATTCTACATCAGCCCTTTTAGTCGTTCGACATCACACACGCGTGAGCTTTGAGTACCTTCTCATATATTCACCCTCGTTTACTATATATATACATCATGTTTGTATTTCACGTGACAATGACAATGCCCAAATTTACCTTGTTGTTTTGTACACTATCAAATTGATTCAATACTTGCATATACACTCTTTACGAATGATTGATGAAATACAAAATCACTGCTCGATTGACTTTTTTTACATTTTCGTGCTTTGGTTTAAAAATGTTTCTATATATTTTTTTATTTTTCGCGTATTTAATTCGTGCTGTTACTCTTTAAATTAATTACAAAGCAAATTTGAAACATCAAAGGTGAAAAAAAATTTTTTTCCTCTTTTTTTTCACTGAAAAAAAAAATTATTGGCTCTTTTAATAAGTAACATGTCAAATTTCACATATATATGTGTATGCAAACAACAAAAAAAAAAAAAAAAAAAAAGGCTTATTTATTCATCAAGATAAATGTGTATTTTGTAAAATAATTTTTATGGAACGAAAAAGATATTTTAATTTATGCCTGAACGATAAATTTTCTCAAAGTATTATTAATTAGTTTTTTAATTATCAAGTTGATAAAATATATATGTAAAATGATATTATATGTACATATAATATATTCTGATTTGTCTAATTAATTTTATCTATATTTTTTTTTATTTGATATTTATTTTTCTTCACTTTTTGCTGTTTGCATTAGTAAGTTTTTTATTAATTTATAATTTCCAATAATAGTATATCATCATGTGTATACATATGAGATTTAAGGATTGAAATAATAAAAAATATTAAATAAATAAAATTGTTATTTAGGATCATGGAGTGGCTATGTATTTCTAACTTGATAAAATTCAATTGAAGCTTTCATTGGCTCAGCATTTTCCCTTATAACTCTAGCACTTTTCTTGTTATTTTTTATTTTGGAAAAAGCAGTGGTGAGTTTTTCTATCACTGTCAATTTAAATTCACTTTTATCCCATTTATACGAGAAAAAGTCAAACAATTCCATGCACGTAAAATTATCATCAATTTTTATTTTTACTCTCTTTCATTTATGTCAATTCTTTTTATTGATATTATTTTTTTATAAAAAGTTGTATAATTAACGGGAATATATTTTACAACGGAAACTGGATATCAATTTTTTATTCATTCATTTTTTAATTAATCTCATATAATAAATGTCAACAACGGATATCTTAAAATAAAATAGGACTTAATGTGATTAAATTATAACTCAATTAGCTTACAACACATAATGCTATGCATAAAAAATATTAATCACCAAAAAAGCAAATGAATCGATCACTCTATAAAATAATAACCACAATGTAATATTTTTTTTTTCACAATACAAAGAGGCAAAGGGTCAATGAAGCAATTTCAATTTCGTAAATGACGATGAAATAACAAGCTAAATTGAATGTTTGTGTTTGATTGTAATCGGCTATTTCAATGGACTAGAATGTGTATATATAAACAAAAGTCTAAGCAATAAGTTTCAAATCCAAGACTTGGTCAGTCGAGTAGTTTTGCTTGTTCATTTTAAAAGATATTGAGTTCTCTACACTCATTTGTCTGTATATATATACAACAACAAGGTTCTTTTGTTTCAAATTGAAATTGAATTGATTATAGGAGCTTAAACTCCATTGACAATACAACTTGGAATTTTAATTATTACTCATTTCGTGTACGGAATTGAAAATATTTTATCTATTTTATATATAAATGTCACAATAGCAAGACTAAAGTAGCTTCATTGATTTTAGCTATTTAGATCAAAATACATTTTAAAGTATGAGTTAAATAATTTTTTTATGTTAATATAAGAAATGATGAAAAGAAAAAATAATACATTTTTTAAATACAATAAACTCGATTGTCGAAGTGAAAAACTCTTTGAGTTATGAATTGTGGTGTGAAATCAATCGAAATCAATCGAAATCAATTTCTTTTTAGTATTCATTACACAAGGTATTTGTTGAGGGTTTAACGATATATATCAAGATCACTCGAAATGAGTTGGACAGAGAAAAATCTCAATTCATCTCATTTCTTTTTTTTATTTCATTTCCTTTTTTTTTTCAATTTCATTTATACTTTACTGTCACTATTATCTAGTTGTTCCACTTGGCTCAATTAAACATAACATAAAAAAAATACACCAATTACTTTTATGAAGCCTTCGTCATTGCAGTTGTTTTTTAAAAATTAAAAAAATATTTCTTTCATATTTATATTTCTTTTTTTAATTCTTTAACAATTATAATAATTATTATTACCATTATTTTTCCACCTTTTTTTTCAATTTATTATATTGGATGCTGGGTGTCTTCAAAGCTATCCCCAAATGAAAACAACGATTCCTTACAGTCACGCAGCTTCAATTAGTACGAAACTTGTACAGACCTTTGGTTTCTTTGCTCGTCGTTTTCTTACAAATTTATTATGACTAAATTAATAAAAATATTTAATTGGTTTATTCATTTATTATACACCTGAATGTGGATTTTATAATTAAGTATAGTCATTAAAATTCTTTAACATACTTCATAAAATTTTATTTTTTAAATTATTTTCATTGAATTAAAATTAATTAATTAAGTTAAATTTTTAATTAGTTATCAGGTTGGATATAACTTTATAAAATTTTTGATAATTAAATTTTGATGTAATATCAAAGAATATTAAATAAAAATATCCCTGAGGCTCGGAAGTTGATGGTACACATACTACAAATCAGAGTAGCGAAAAAAATAATTCCAAATAATTCCAAATTTATAGTATCATTTTTTGGTTTAACAGCTGCCAAACGGAACAAAAATAATTAATTGATTGAGATGTTTATAAATGCCTCTTGTAATATTTTTCGAAATATTGCTGATTCGTATTTCTACGTAGAAATTTGAACACTACATTTCGATTTGCCGGTACAATGATTTTATAGCCAATTCACATGGGATGTAATGTTTCTGATACAATCAAAAAAATGTACTCAATGGCTAACAATCATTGATCGTTTCTCACGTATTTTCTTAGAGCTCTTTTACCCAAAAAGTATTTTGATATTTCTATTTTCAAAATTGTCATGTTACTGTTAAATCGAATTTCTTTAAAATTGTATTGAAGGAATACAGTTGTCTATCCAATTACTATAAAAATCTATTTCAAGTATACAAATACAAACCTTGTTGTTTCAAAATATTACATAGAATTTTTTGTTTCTTATTTTTTTTATAAAATTTGAAATTTTTTTAATTTGAAATTTCCATTACCCTAGAGAGTAATAATTCATATAATAATAATTTATATAATTTCACGTTTATTTTGGGAAGGCTATTATTGATCTGAATAAAATAAAACAGTCTGAACCAAATTAATTTTGAACAGATGATTTCTATCAGGCTTATACTTTGCTACCGTATTTTAAGTATAGTAAACTTACTTTTTGTCAATGAGCATTATAAGGTTGTATTACTCTCTACTTTATTGCTTTTTTTTTTTGAGCTTGCTTCACGTTTAGTACGTAGATATATTAGTAAACTAATTGAATGAGCAAGAGTTAACCATATAGATAATTTAAAATAGCACGAATCGTATTATGGCAGCATTTTAAAGAGTAACATAGGGAAAATAGATAAAGAGTAGCAGACGGTTTTTGGTAAATCTGTATTATACGAATTGCAAACTAATGGGATCCTTTTACATTGGCCTCCACAAAGCTCTTTTTTGGTTCGATGGACACGTTGCTGTTTCCTGGCACTTAGCTTAGTGTTTGTTCATACCTCTCATTTTGTAACTGTTAACTTGTATATATATATAAATCGAAATCGTCTATGCATGAAGAAGAGCAGACTATTTTAAAATCTCGGACGATAAACCAAGGATCATCGACCATGTTATCTTTTGGAAAATTAAAGCACATTTATAGCTAAATTTTTTATTTATTTTTTGTTTTCATTCTACTGACTGATTCTATCCGCGTTTTTTAGTCGTATACTTTTAAGCTGTTATATTTTTAAGCATCAATTTATAACTAAATTGTTTCCATCAAGTTTACTATACATATAGTAGAATGATTATTTTGTTTATATTTAAAATAACCCAAATGAAGTAGAAAATTTATTCTTCTTAAGTAAACCATAAAATCAGAGAAATGAATAATTTTGTTATCATTGACTGGATAAACATTGGGTTTTATATTTTCTTAAAAAATATTGTAGTTTTTATAACTTCAATTTATTATTTGTTATTGAAAAAAATTTATTTTGTTATTCAATTTTTTGTTATTTATTGTTATTAGTTATTGTCTTTGTATTATTTCACGTTATTATTTCGAAGACTTTTATATATATTACTCTTTTTTATCTTTTGTTATTGTTGAAAGTAAAAAATAACCTGGGAAATAAATGCAATAGATTTGTCATGAGCAATTAATTTACGACAATCTCAGGAGAATTAGTGGACCGAATCTAAACTATTTTCTTACTTTCAACAGTAATTAAAGAATAAAAAATAATTAAAAATAAAACTGACCTAAAAAATAAATAAGACTGCAATTGAAAAATGAAAATAAAAAAAAATAAATAAAATGTGGTCAGTTGTTATTAATGAACGAAGAATCGACATATATTTTCCCCAAAATTTTTATTTATTATTTTTCATTCATTTTCTCGTTTTTTAAATCTACAAATGATATATTATGACAAACTGCTGGGTTTGCTCGTTGATACTTGCTCTTAAATCTCGAGACATCTGGAATTCCCCACGAAAATAATATTATTAATTTATATTATATATTTCGTATATTCATTTCACGAAATTTTTTTTTTTTCACATTATTATATTTAGAAATTTCACTCACGGAATTAAATTCAAAATTCGCATGTGTTAGCCTAATGCTTATCGTCAGCAAAATATATATTTTTTTTCTTTTAAATTTAAAGCTATTAATTACGTATAATTTTTTTTATATAGCTTATTATTTCAAGCCTTTATTATTTTTATAAAGTTTAAAAAAAAACCAGCCTTCAATTTTTTTTTCTACCATTAAGACTTAACTGTATTGTCCTTTTTTTTTTTTTCACTTTGATACTTTACTCGTACACCTTTTTGTGTGCACTTTATACCCATTTCGTTAAATAAATATCCTGAAAGATTAATAGTTAATGTTATATTTACTTTGAATCAATAAAAAAATAAAGAAAAAATATTTAAGACTTCTTGGTTATGACTCGCTCATACATTTTATACTGTAATAATAAAATATATTGGGTAAATATATTATTGCTCCGAATGTGACTACTGCTATAAACAAAGACATGATAAAAATAAATAACCAAAAATTGTTTAAAAATAAAAACAAAGACAACATACAACATACATATGTATGTTTGTCTTTTGTATATTTTTTTTTGTTTATTTTTTTCTACTACTATTATGTAAATGGGCTTATCATTTTAAAGTGTAGACAAGCCTTTTTAATAATATACTCATAGCTAAGAACATATGTAATGGAAAAAAATCTCTTGATAAAAATCTCAATAGAGAATAATATAAAATTCACTTTTGTTATGGTTGAGTATGTCTATACCAATAGACATATAACACAACCAAACAATAGTGAAAATAACTGGACTTATCCATTTGCTTATAAAATCCATCGTATAAAAAACGTACATATCTATTTACTAGCATTGTGCATATAAAAACACATGCTCTATATCCAGTAACCCACGTTGTCGGGATTTAATGTCATATATATCATTGATACTTATACACCCCCATGTTTCCATTTGTTTGTTTTTTTATTCAAGCACAAATACCCATTTTTTTTGTTATTTCTACAACTCGTATATTCACATGTAAAATTTCATCAAAAATTTTTAAAATAACATGATATAATTAATTACAATTTAAACGTAAAGTTTATTTTATTAATTAATTTATGATTGATGATAAATAATTTTCACATGTGCAAACAAATATATTTATATATAAAATCGTTTAATTTAAACTATAAAATAAAGTTAGTGATTTATATGCTATTTTTATGCTGTACGAAATACTCAATTTATAAAAAAGGCTGTATTCATTAAATAATTGTTGAGAAATAAGTATAAATACAGTTATTAATGATTTTTACATGGAGGCGCGATAAAACGTTAAAACTATATCGCATGTTACGTTATTGTTGAGAAAATTACTTATCGCGATATATATGAATTTATAATAATTTTCATGGCTATAATAATTATAAAAATTTATATGTATACTGTAAATGTTGAAATTCATATGCATTACATATAAAAAAAAATAATATTAAACGTCACGATATTAAACTTAATATGTATTTTTTATTAAATTGGGTCAATGCAAAGCCAAACCACATGCATCATGTGATTATTATTTTTTTTATTATTTTGTTCATTTTAAAATTAACTTAATTATATAAAATAAATATATAATTGAGTTTAATATGCGTAGAGAATTGCAGAAATATGATAGAATAATTTACAGATTGACATTAGAAAAATATACACACGAATGGTGATAATGATGCTTGTGGAGGTTGAACAATGAAAGGTCTGTCAGCCTTTGTCGAATACTGCGTATGAAAACTCATTTAAACTTGAGTGAAAATTTACCATGACCATTTAACTTGCTACCGAATTAACCTCACAATTTAAAATTATCATATTCTCTGTTGGTTATATTTTTTTTAATGTTCCAGTAAATCATGAAAAAAAGTAAAAATTTACTTCAAAAAGCTCATATTAACTTTAATGAATTATTAATGATATTTATTTTTTTTTTCATAATTTATTAACTCGTTTTATTATTATTCAGCTCGACAATTTTTTAGAATAGCTATTGTTTTTTTTTTTTTTTTATTTTAAGAATGTATGTTAATTCTTATGCAAGTGATACAAGTCAATATATGTGCGGACACAAGTCTTAAATTCATGCAATGTCAATTGGGGAAAGAAAAAAAATATATATACATTTACAGTATGACAAAATGAGATGCACAACACCTTTAGTTACACGACATATAAAATACATATATAGTTGTCGCATACACGCGCTAATGTAATGCAAATGAATTAAGATTCGATGCTATTGTTAACGAGCCGTGCATGTGAACGAGATTTAACTACATGCTTATTGTATATAGTGGTAGTGCCAATGAAATGCTTTTCCGACACCAGCAGTATGTGATATCTATATATTTTCTAGGAAATGTATCTAAACCAAAGTGAAGATATGCGCGTCTTTTGCACGTGTTAATACTATTTCGATCAATATCCACTCGGAGTGATTGAATTTATATTTAGTTTTAACTACGCATACATAATTGTGCGTACATGGAAATTTTCTAACATCACAAGTATATACTTGGAAAAAAAAAAATGTACACTCCATGTACTTGAATCTTCTCGATGAGATTTTGCACATTATCGTGATGCACTGAGTGTATTCAGCATTGTATAATATTTATTGTCAAGAGACCGACTAAAGTGAAGGCCTAATGGACACTCGTGTTTATATAGTAATACATTATATAATAGGATAAACCCTTTCAACTCAAATAGATGCATCTGATATAGATCGAGTGAGATCTTGTCTTGTCATTTTAGGATGGTACAGTCTACTTATCGTGATTTGATGGTGTTTCTCTTGTACTATTCTCAAATAGCTCATACTAGCGCTTTTCTTTAGAAATGTTTTTCAAAATAATATCAACAGCAGTTGAATAAAATATATTTTTTTCAAATTCTGCTATTTTTTTTAGAAACAAATTTTCAGCGATATATATATTTATAAAATAAAAACTTTCATATAACGATTAAATATATTTTTAAAAAAAATTGAAAAAATTCTACAGTGCTGATTCTTTTTTTAAATTTAAAAAAATGGATATAAAAAAAAATTGTGTAATGAAAAAAAAGGGCTTTTTCTATTCATTTTTGAATACCGGATATTTTTAGTGGTGTGGGTTGCCTCAGGGAAAATTATGAATGCCCACTTGTGTGTAAAAATGCAGCTCACGATCGCTCGTTCAGGCAATTTCATTCGTTGGCTTTTCCAGAGAATCGTATCTATTGTTGAAACCTATCGTCCCGGTCACGATGCTTGAGTACTCAACTTGGTCCTTGAGCTTAAATGAGGCTACTTTTTTTTTTTTGTGTTAAAGATCATCATGTATACGATATCTACCTTTTACACTTTACTATAATTTAATTAATAGGTATATCAAGAAACTTTTTTTTTTTTTAACAAATAAATATTCCTTTGTTTTTATATCTAAATGTACATGGAGTCACTAGATAGCCATTGTATTTTTTTGATTTAATTATTATTTTCTATAATAAGCAAAGAGGTATTTTTTTTTTTTTTTTTGTATAATTTACTGTATATATCGTAACAATTTCTAAAATTGCATTATAAACAAAAAGGGTTAGAAAAAAAATGTGTACTTTAATAAATTGCATTTCTCAAGATACAAAAGTAGGATTATATTCCCGTAGAGGAGACAAAATACCTCACTCACATTTTGTGTCGGTGTATAATACAAAGTGTAAACCAAGTGTATGATGAAATATATTGATGCTCCAAATGCCACACAAGTATAGAAAAGAAACCTGATATTGACTTCCACTTCGATTATTTCTACAGTATATTTACTTTTCAAAAATTTATCAACAAATATGTATAATTTTAGTGGTTTTATAAAAGATTCATGTGGGTTTTGTTATTAAATTTATTTTAAAATATTTCTTTGCAATTTATTTCACATAAATTTAATAGATAATCAATTTATTATCCTATTAAAAATAAATTTGATCAAGTTTATTTATTGTTAAAAATTTTATCTGCATACCAAGTTTATTTAAAGTTATTTTTTATTAAATAACTATAGAAAAACTTTGTAAAAGAAAATAAACAAACTTCAGATATGTAGAAAAAATTGTAAGTACAACTGCTTTCTATGGAATATATTGTTGACTCGCTGTTCAGAAAAAATAGATTGCGTAATGGGAATTCTAGAAGATGGCTGTTGATGTATTTTCAAGACGTACATATTGAAAATAAAAGTAAATAAAAGACGCGCATTTAGATATATATATATATATATAATTTTCATTTCATCTGAGACGGGCGTGGTCGACCATCACCAACGCACGGAAGTTGAAACGTACTTAACCGGAATACGGATTATACTTTTTGTTTGACAGAGTTGTTGTACCACCCTGCATAGTAGGTTCACTAACTTTCTTACCAAAAACACCCTTATAGTTTTAGTTATCATGTCATTCGAGTCTTCTCACACCTAATTACCCACACTTTTTCCAAGTTTTTATTAAATTTTATTATTCATTGATAAATTATCATGAGTTGACAATTTTTTTTTACTCAAATGATTAGTATAAAAAAACCTGCATAAAAAATTATATATTAATATTATAATTGAACAATAAAATTAAAAAAAAAATTCAACTATTCTAACATAGCGTTTCATGATTTTTTTTCAACATTCGTATACATTGCACAGTGTTGAACGAAAAAAAAAAAAAAAAACCCTTTGTCAACGGCAGTAGCCAACTAGAAATTTTTCGATAAACGGATGCTTCGTACTTCGTAGCTAACCATGAAAAAAAAAAAAAGAAAATTGAAAAAATTACGAAAGAAAAAAAAACTTCTAAAAGGATGAAAGAATGAGAGAATAAACGAAAGAATGAATAAAGACGAGAAGAGTGTCGGGTAATTATGACGAAACGAGGCCGAGCAAAGAATAAGGAGGAGGTGGGTTTATTATAAAAATGGTGGAAAATTGGCGAAGGAAATTGCTCGTTTTCTCGATCCAAAAGTCTCACACTGCTTTCATTTTTTCTGATTTGTTCATTTTTTATTTTTCATTCTATTTTGTCCACGAAAAAAAGTTATAAGAATATATAGAAAAAAAATATTACGAAACGATATTTTGACTATTCGCCTTTTTTTTTATATATATATATAAAATGAAAAATTTAACGGTTAAAAGAAAAATTCAAAGATGTGTGAATATAAAAGAAGAAAAAAATCAGTACAAGGTAAAATAGAAATAATTTTTTTTCGTTTTTTTGGCACTGGTCAGTGATCATTCACAATATTCAGGAGCTTTTGGTAAAATGAAAAAATATAAATCAAAAAATCGTAAATCGGAAACTATTCATACAAATCTATAATCCTTAAGAATAAAATAAAGTTCTACGAGGGTAGCTGGCACGTGGCGTCCATTGAAAAATGCCCTTTTTGTACGTGATTTTCTGAAACATTTCAACAACCTCATCAACAATACTGAACTTCAATTTTTATATTTATTATACATTATTTCTCTATTATTATATATGAAAAGAAATAATAATAAAAAAAATTCTAACCCTCCATATATTACTCCACATTTGTGTAAATAAATCTATTAACTTTTTGGCTTTTCAAAAAAGAAAAAAAAGCCAATACAATTGATTGTCTACGAGACTTTTACATAAGGTTTTTTAAATAGCTACGTATATTAAATTGCTCCCTGAATTGTTGAGCCAATAAAATAAAATTATAAAGTCTTACAACTTCGTTTTTTTACTATAGAATATAATAAACATTAAATTGAGCAACTTGTCGGTGTATACAATTACGTATTACTGTCTATAGTATATAAAGTTATAAGTACACATGGAAAAGTAAAGTATATATGTATATAATACTCAAGAGTCTTGAAGCACGCGCTTACTAGACGTCTCGTTGAAAACGTGACGTTTGAGGGTCTTGTAGAACTGCTGATGTCATAATAAACATTCACTGCTACGTGAACTTCTTTATAACCAAGTACACCAAGTGTCAAAAGTTGACAGGACATGCGGAGTTTGGTATGAGGGGTGTAAAAGGGTTAGTAATAAGCTGAGTTTGTTGATACCATATATACATCCACTGTGGCCTCGAGAATATATACAAGAAAATATATAGATAAATATTGTTATACTTTGAATTCACGTATAAGTGATAACTACAAACTCATATTGTATATGTATTTGGTTTTAATAGACCATCCAGTGACCTCATAATAGTGACATAAAATTTTTTATAATATAGTTGTATAGGTAAACGGAACAAAGGTGTATAAATATATCTCTTGGTGTGCATAAAATGACCTTTATATAGTTTTAAGTTGACATTTTATATGTATATATGTTAAGAGATAGCCATTACATGGTTTTCACGTTCAAAATATATAGCATACTTAATTTTCATTATACTACCTTGAGAATTTAAACACATTTTTGTATTTTTAAACTTATTAATAATAACTTTATAAGTTATAAATTAATAATAATTCAAAATTGATAATTTAAAATACTTATTTTTCTATTAAAGCTATTATTATCAATTTTCTTTTTGCATTGTGTATATCTCTACTTTATCAAGTTTGTTTGACATCCACTTATGTCTTGGAACTGTCAATTCAATCCATATATCTGTGCGACATAAATAGAGTACATGAGAGAATTAGACCTGTCGATGAACAAGCGTTTTCCTCTATCTATGAGAAGCCTACTGTTGTATTCTATGAGAGAGTGGTGAATTTAATAGGATCGGGTTGTTGTGCAATCGAGCATGACATTTCTAGTCTCATCTCAATCCATGGTCAGTGTTTGCATTTTCCTCTTCCCGCATTACTCTTGTATTGCCTTTGTCGCAAGTCGTTTTATCACTTTGCTTTTATTCTCTTTTTTATGCCACAAAAGTATTTTTCTTTCTCTTCACTGAATATTTTTTTAACAAAAGAAAAGATTAAAAAAAAAAAAAACAATCTCGTTTTATCCAAATACATATACATGTATTTATACTTATAAGTGTCCTTTTTTCCCCCAAGGGATAAAATCTACGACGTGTCAGACGAACCAAGTCACTCTCTTTTCATATCAGATACGAGTTTGGTGCTTGTATAAATATGTATATGCCCATGAAACAAATTTGAGCTTTTCTTTTTCTTATTTTTTCGTGACTGTGAATTTTTTATTCAGGCTAAAAGTATAGTATCGAGTTATTAAATCAATTATGTAAAACACAAAAAGATTTGTAAAAAAGATCATGTCCAGAAAATTTATTTAACGTAGCAGCGTGTATCTCATAAGTCTTGGCACGTCTGGTTATTTTTACCAGATGTGAGTTTGCACATATAGAAATAGTTGCGTTTGTAAGGGTTGTATGAAAAAAAATAAATAAAAGAGATTAAGATGGGTCGAGAGCAAATGGGAGCACGATATAAGGTCGACAAATGGAAATGGAAAACTAGTGTGAAAAACAAAAAGAAAAATAAATAAAATTGAAAAAAAAACATTCAGAATGTCATGAGTATAAGAGAGAAATGAAATGGGAAAAGTAAAAAAACAAAAAAAAATGGTTGAAAGGTATGAAATAGCAAGATTTAAGGGTGAGTTGAGAAGAAGTGTGTGACACAGGTGGTGGTGAACAGAAGACGTTTCACCAAGGGGGTTGGTTAAGGGACATGAAAAGTATCGTGTATAGGGAGCAAGGATAAAATGTGAAGAAATAGAATTGCGTGGCTTAAGGAAAAATAGGATTGCCAAGAGAAAACGTGCCCAGTTGAAACAGCCTCCACAGCTCTTGCCTCTGACAGAGGGCTGACGTTAAGGAAAATAATTGTCGGACAAAAGCCAAGGGAAAAAAAAAATATATCTTACATCAGTTATTCGTATACGATTCTTCTCATGGGGAATAAAAAACGTTAAAGAAACACCAATCATTTCTTTTTTTATTTTCATTTTTATACAGTAATAATAATAATTTTTATAATTTACTGTCTGCGAAAAAGTATGAATTTGATTCATTGGATAATCAAGACACAAACGTATAATCAATACTATGAAAAAATAAATCTTAATTCACATTTACATCTTAGTTTTTCTACTCGTAACATTCATACAATCTCATTTTTTAATCAAATTTATCATGGCAAAGTTTCATAATCATTGGGTGCATCGGAGCAAATAAATCAGCAGGTTTAACTTGCTTTCGATGTCTGCTGATGTTTTTTTGCTGCAAGTACCTTTTTACTTTATCATGTTGCCAACATCAGCTTTATACTTGATGCCAATAACTTGTTACTATTGTTAGTTATTATTATCATTAATTACTTATAATTCATTTTTTTCTTTCTGTAATTTTTTATACATTTCTCTAGCATTGATGTGTCAGATTGACAACACAAGCATCACATTTTTAATAACATAATATAAGGACTTTGTGTACACTGACAACGCTGCTCTAAGCTTTTACCGACTTTCATCTTGTCTCGATGATATCCAGTGCATTCAAAAACTTAATACATATTTAGTTATACAGCTATACGAAGGAAGAAAACATAGAAACACGATATACACTCTTTATAGAAAACTCGAGGTCTCTTTTGCTGTCATCGAGCCGGCACAAACCTCCACACAACTCTTCTTATTGCTTTAACTTCCATGGAAATAGAATTCCTTTCACAGAACACGGTCGAATCTAATTCGTGCGAAATGAGGGTTGGCATACTTGACATCCCACATGCTCTGAATGCAATGGCTAAAAAACTATATATTATACTCCATAATAACGATAATAATAATATAATTTTTTTTTCTTCTTTTATCTTTAAAATTTCAAGGAGAAAAGAGAATATTAAGAAAAATTAAAAATGAACGAATGAATAGTTTTGTAGTTGAATAATGAGTGAAGAGGAAATTTAAAAAATAATGGAAATGATAAAAAAAAAAAGGATACATATATGCATGAGAAAAATAAAGTGGGTAGTAAAGAAATGATGGGTTTTTGTCAAGGCCCTTGTATGGTATACCAAGGTAGATACAGGAAATAGCAGAAAAAAAAAAGTGGGTGATTTACCGTGAAAGAAAAAAACGAGGTGAGAAAAGGTGAAAGGCTAAAAAAAATATATATATAAAAGTAAAAAAAGAAAGAGGTTTTTCTTGGAAGATGCACGGTCGCATCCTTATCGATAAGTCCGTGGACATTCACGAAGATAAGAAGATGTCATGAAAAGTCTCATCTCATTTATAGTATACGACGTCAAAGAACTCGTACGCGTGTAAAGCTCTTTTATTTTTTTTTCATGTGCATCAAACATTTTATTTTCTCGTTTTATATATTTTTTTTTTCCAATAAATATATATATATATTATTTTATTTAATTTTTCTTTTGTATTTTTCTTTAGCCCATTGTTTTTTTTTTTATATATATTTTTTTTTGCAATTTTTCTATGCTATTTTGTTCTATTATTATTTTTCGTTCTTCTTTATTTTTCAATTTTTATTTTTTTTTTCTTTAAGAAATTTTACAACAACTTCCACGTTCACCGAGGAAAAATATATGATTCTTCATATATTTATACTTTTTTTTCCCAGAGAAACTGGGATTGCGGGGTCATTTTTTTTTTTTCCTTTGCTTCACCCCTTTTACAAGTTCAATATTGACATTCTTTTACGTACACTTTTTTTTTCTGGGTACTTTTTTTTGTACTTCTTGAGTACAATGTAAAAATATGAGAATAAAAAGAAAAAGACCGCAGATGAATTTGGTGAAAAGAGAATAATGAATATAACCAAGAGTTTCATGGAAATAGATCAATTATCATAAAAAAAAATTAAAAAACTAATTGAGTAATTGTGTATTTGTGAGAGATGATAGAGAAACGAAATATTCCAATCAATATTATATATAAAAAGAATATAAACTAAAAAGTCATTGACATGATTTGGCTAGTGCTTTAATGAGATAAAATTTCTCAGACTGAAAATCTATTGAAATAGTTGAACGAAGCAATAATTAAAAATACATGTGCATCGTTTCAGTCCTACTTGTTATATATGTGCTCTTAATCAATAATCCATCATTAATTTTTTATAAATAATTAAATTTTTCAAATTGATTATTTGAAAAAATAAAATTACTTCATCGAAGCATCCCCTCAAATTTCCAGTAGAAAAAAAAATCATTTTCTTTTTATTTCTACAACGATTCAAAAGTTTAAGTGTTTTATGTAAATTTTATCAGAGTTCAACTGAGTGAAAAAATGTTAGAGTCATGTAGAATTCGACATCAAAAAGATTTTTTCATATAAAGACCACTAGCATATATTGACTGTTGAATATTTTCTGTAACAAAAAAGTGAGGCATTTTCCTTTTCTCTTTTCGTTTTTTTTACTTTGACATTTCACCTCTCTTTAGCAAACAATGTTTTTGAGAATTGTATCGTTGAAAGTATTGTTTATAATCAAGTAAATTCATGCAAAAAGTACTAATGTCACCTGAAATTACACGTTCATAAAAAGAAAAAAAATTTAATATTTAACTTTGAAAAAAAAAAAACATATTTATTTTTCCAGCAAATATAAAGTTATCAAAAGATCAAAGCTTCACAAATAACTACCATATCTTAAGGATTTTCGATATTTTTTTTATAATAAAAAAAAGTTAATTAGAAAATATCGTTTGATTATTTAATTGATTTAAACTTTAAAATATTCACATGTATAAAGAATGAAATGAAATAAATTAATTTTCAATAATTCGTAAAAATTAACTGTCGTATTTGAAAGTTAATTATGTATAGTTTTTCAATTAATAAATTATAAATAATTCATTTAATGTAAAAAATGATAAGGGTTGAGTAAAAAGTGTCAAGCTTATAGTAGCAACCTTGGTCAGGTACTAGGGAGTCAGATGGAAACTAAACTAGACTTGGGAATTGTGAGTAGGCGCGTTGGTATATAACTGTATAAATAGCCATATATATACGCGAGTTTGCCGTTGATACTCTAACAAAACTACCAACGACCTGATGTATATACATAAGACAACAGCCATGTCTATCCACCTTCTCCTCTTTTGCAATGTTGCTGATGTCGGTAAGGCATAACACTAGTAGGTGGTATTAATAATAGTAGTGGTATTCATAGTTGTGATAGTGCAGCTTTTATTCCCTCTTTCACTTTATCTCTCTCATTTACCCCTTTTAACACGACAAAGTTTCTTTGTCACTGTGTTCTTGCTATCTTCTGTGTGTGAGGGTGTATCTATCTTCTATCCTGTTTACGAGACTTGAAGATTCGCTTGAAAACACCTGGAGCTTAATAATTCCATGAGGGCATTATTGAACCAGTCAATTAACCATCTAATATAATTTTCCTGCTACATTATTATTATTTAAAACTATTATATAACATATAATAGACATAATTATTTTTCATTCAATTTCATTCATCGTATCAACATCACGGTTGCATGATTTATATTTTTTTTATTTTTGTAAAAAGATGGAGAAATGACGAAAAAAAGTCGGGGAAAAATTTCTACCAGGGTAAATTTCATATTTACATCATAAACAGTTTAATAAAAATCATGAAAAAGTTTTATTAAGTCAGTATTTTTTTAAATATTATAATAATTGTTCTCAATGGAATATTAAACATTATCGACTCATAAAATAAGCTTAATAAATATAATGTTTGAGGCATTATAATGAGTACTAAATTTTATGATGATAATTGAATATTGTACCCATGAGACAAGTTCCAATTTAACTCGATACAAGACTTGATATATGAATATAGAACTAATTTATTATATAGATCTCATCCGATATAGGTATGCCTTACACAAACGTGTTTATAATACCAAAATTGGTAAAGGTTTGAGTAAGACAGAGAAAGAGCAATAGATGAGTTATAAGAGTGCACGATCGTTATCATGGTCTACGAGACTTTTTGGACGTTCGATTATATTTGGATAACGTTCGTAGAGTTTCATAACGCAACTTTCTTGATAGCTAGTATTTATATACTCACCTTGTATTGTAATTCTACTACTTTGTATTTACAGAGATATAATAAAAAAATTTATACGATTAATGACTATATTCATCTATTAATATTTATACAACTACATCTGTATATGTTCATCTAAACATTGAAATATTTAATGCACACATGCATATATAAAATAACACAATTGCAGAAAAATTCACATAGTATGACTTTACATATTTATAATATATGAATTTGTGTTCATATATGTAGTACATCGAGGACACATATAGTTAAATCAAAGCTATATCGCGTGACGGGATGGTAAATGCAATTACTTGCATGCAAATATACGAAAATTTTCTGTATATATAAAATTTAGTATTCCGCGGAATGGAGCCTGGCACGACAGGCTAAAGAGACCCTGGTTATTTGTTTTTTAAATAATTTTTATCATTATTGTTAGTATTTTTATTGTATAATATTTATTTTATTCAAGCAACGTAATATTATTAGTAGTGACATTACCAGGTGCATCTAAAGTTGAATTTAAAAAATATTTTTAAATGGATTATGTCTGAGAAAATATTTAAATGAATTTCGATATTTTTATCGAGTACTTTTTGTGTTAATTGTATTTAGAATAAATTTAATTAATTATTTTATTTGTATTCTACTGTATGAGCAAAGCGTGTTAGAATTTCATGGGCATTAATGAATTAACCTTTTAGAAATTAATGAATCAAGCTTGCATGCAATCGAACAACCTGCTGTCATTTTTAAACGTGCATACATTTTTTTTTTTTTTTACTGATTCACTGATCTTAAACTTAATAGTTAAAATAAAAACTTGAAATTTACCATTTTATTTATGGAATTATATTTTTGGTTTCATTGCTTGTCAATTAAGATTTTCGAATAGTTTAATTTTGAACGTTTATGAATGGTTTCATTTATTTATGGTTAATCTAAATTTATTGTTCAAATACTACAAGTCGTTCATCATTAAATTGAATTGAATACTATAATAACTTTTTAATCAAATTAAAATAAAAAGCATTTATTACCAGAATAATTTAATCTAAATATAAATTAAATATTTTTGAATATATTTTGAGAAGTAAAATCCAATTTGACACAAGCAGATAAATGTCTGACGAAATCTACTTGCAAATAAATTTGTGTATAAGCAGAAATAAATAGACTTGCATATGTATAGAGTTTCATATATGAAAGTATAAAATATTTCAACAAATAAATAAGAAGATTGTATTTTAACAAATACAAAAACGAAATAACACAAAAAAAAAAAAAGAAGATTTGCATGACGTGCTTATTCTACAATTAATAATATTTATTTCGACTAAATAATAAATAACTTTATACTCATTGAGGAGAAAAATATAAAATGTTTTTTTTTTTCTCATTGCAAAAGCTTGATGAATATATGGTAAAGGCACATACGAGATAAAGGGTTGAGAGGGTTGAAGGAGGAGAAAGTTAGTGGAACATACAGTATAGCGTTTGCAAAATTAGCCCTGTTCACTCGATGAATTTCCACCACATCCGTTTTATTGGGGTACCCAACGTTACCAAGCAGTTTAATTTAACGTAACGCATTATTCACGTATGTGTCGTATATAAACGATACCGTGAATTGACATTAACGCAGGCCATGCAAAAGCTGACAAGTGAGGGGAAAGACAGAGTACAATCTATGCACGTTTATATTCGAAAAATATTTAACGTTGGAAAGAAGAAAAAACTCGTAAAAAAACGATATCCCATAACTTAAATGTAGAAACTGATAACTAGTGTTGAAAAACAAACAAAATAAAAAAAATAAAATCATAAAAAAAAATAATAACAAAAAGTGCTTAACTTTCAAACTATATTGCCCGTTGGTGGTTCAAAATTTTTGCATTTTATTTTTACATTTTTACTTTCAAATAACGAAAAAACGTATAAAAAGTACAGTCGTGTTAGTCAAAGGGTATACTTTTTTCATTTGTCAGAATTATAATTCAATGAAAAAATAAAACAATCCTATCTCATTTGTTTTAATTCAATTTTTGTAATTTTTTTGCACATAATACAAAAATGAGGAGATTGTAAAAACTTTATATTTGATTTTTTCAAGCTTTGTTAAGCTTGGTTTTTCAATTCATAATTTTTTATTCATAAATTAATATAATATTTATATTGCACTTTTTATTTTCCATTTCATGAAAACCATAATACAATAAATTGATTAATTAAATGAACATAATAATCATATCTTTTGTTTTATAAATAAAAAGCAAAATTGAAAAATGCTCGGATAAATGTTGAAAATTATTTAATATGATCGTAAAAGGCTGCGTAAAAAAACTTAGAGCAAAGTCCATGCATTAGAAGTATAAAAAAAAAAATAAAAAAAATAGAAAAGAAAAAAAAATATGAAAAAGTTTTAATACCTCTAGTTTTTTTTTTCATTTTTTTTTTTTTTTCGTTCCCCGTGGTATCCTATATTTCCATGAACTTATTGCTGCTTTTTGCGGGACACGTGTTGCCTGATGTATTCTGAAGCCAAAAACTTATATTTACCCATGAGAATCCTTATACTCATATTTCATAATGTGTCGCTGAAATTTAGTAAATATATATATATATTTTCATATATATGTATATATAGATGAAAACCGCAGACTACTGAGCCTCTCGGGAGGCTTTGGGTATAGAGAAAATGACACTGGAGGATAAAACCACGAGTGCAAAATAGAAAACTAAAGAAATATATAAAACAAAAAATATTCGCACCATATAATATTATAATAAAAACAAAAAAATATACATCTGGTACATGCAAATGAAAATGGTGACTATTAATTTTTCGATATCTTGTGAACGTTGTGTGGGTGTATAGAGGCAAATCAAACGATACTTTTATGCAATTTTCATTTCCATATTTATTATTATCATATTTTTCGATTACATATATCCAACTTCAATTTAACATTGAACTAAAAAAAAATAAAAAGACCATAGGAAAATAAATAAAAATACAAAAACTTTCACAGTAAAAACAAAAAAATTTCGAATATAAATTCCATATATGTTTGAAAAATTTACCAATATATAACTGAGAACAGAATTAGTTTTTTTTTTTTTTAATAATATTTCATGTATTTATATATTATTAAATACATTAAATATAATCTCACACTTAAAACCATTTAATTTATACATTTATTACTAAACATTTTTCAATTTCAATCAAGTAAAATTAAAATTATTACAAATTCAATATCTATTTTACTTGTTTAATTGAAAAATACAATTTGTGGTCTGACACTATTTGATTCGTACTACTGGCATAATTAAATTACTAAAAAATAAATTAATATTTAATAGTTTTAAGTTACCCATACCTCGTGAAATGAAAACGAAAAAATTCTCAAGTCTGACATTGCTTGACTTGTACTACTGAAATATTAAAAACCAATTTGTTATTGATTTGCAAATATATTCAAATTATATTTAATGTAATTATATATAAAGCTATATATTATTAAATACATAAAATATAGTCTCAGTTTTATAATTATATAAAAATAATATATCATTTAAATATGAGAAAAAATTAATAATAAAAAAACATCATGGTATTTAATATTTCAGTAGTACAAGTCAAGTAATGTCAAACCGAAAGTTTTCTTGTTTTCATTTCACGAAGTAACTTGAAACTATCAAATATTAATTTATTTTTTAACAGTTTACTTATGCCAGTAGTACAAATCAAATAGTGTCAGACCAAAATTTTTCAATTAAACAGCTAAAATAAATATTGAATTTATAATAATTTATGCTTAATTATTTTACTTGATTAAAATTAAAAGATGTCTAGTTATAAATGTATAAATTAAATGGTTATAATATTAATGTATGTGTTGAGCATCAGCATGAGTAGTCGTGGATAGTGTTGGATGTACGACGAGAACATTAATCCGCGGAGAATGAGTGACGTATCCCACGGGAACTTAGTCCCAGTTGAATGAACACCTACTGCTTTGTATATAGGTAAAATCTTGCATTCTTCAACTGTGATTTATGAATAACGAAAAAATATTGTAAATTATTGAAACGTAAAGCTGTAGAAATGTAAAAGGAAAGATTTTCTCTGTCGGTTTAATTCTCGTATAGAAAGAAAAAAAAATACTTATAAATATTTCAAATAGAAACTTGTCAAGTTTGAAATTCTATTTTACACCTGATGTTCATTATCTATTAACATTTATATGTTTTTTCTTTTTATTTTAAAAATTATTTTTAGCATAAACTCATTCATTTATTCAAATATTAAATTTTTTTAATACTTATTAGGTTATTATACCAAAATAAATATAGGCCAAATAAACCCTCTTATCGTCACGTTTTATATAACGGAAATTTAAATCTTTATAGTCTAAAATGAATATTTGACGTTAATAACTTTTACCTCTTTTATTTTTTTAAATTTTATTTTTTTTTAAATCAATTATTAAGTTTTTACAAGGAATTAAATTTGTTTTTATGTACACAAAATTTTTTTCAGATAATAATGATAGAGAATATCTTTAAATTAGCTTCAACCAATCATTTTTCCATTATTTCTTTTTTAATTATATTTTTAATTTGTTTTTCTTTCTTTCTTTTTTTTTTTTTTTTTGTTTAACTTTTATCTTATTCATTTTTATATCCTCGGGGAAAAAAAATTCTATTTGCCTCGGGAAGAATAGGATTATCAAGTGTGTCACGTTCGGAACATGTGTACTATACAAATATGTCAATAAAAAAAAAATTCATTAATTCAACGATAATGCAATAAACAAAATCAATATAACCACAGTATAATGTAAACATACAGTATTTTAAATGGAAAATTAAACAAAACCATAATTTAATAATTACATTTAAATTTATATGTTAATTCTATTTTATTTACGAGTCCTTTAATTTTGATGAAAACTCTCACTCATATGTTATTAATTTGATAGACAATAAAAATGTCAATTATGTTGGGAAAAAAAAACATCAAGTTATTTCAATGATAAACATAAATTATTGATAATATTCTGTTTTATATTTTTTTTTTGTTTTTCATTTAAAAATAAATAAATGAATAGAAGGAAAAAAAAAAAGTTAATCACATCGTTAATGGTAAAAATGAAAGGGAAATAGCTGAAATGGAAATTTGGATGGAAGGCCATGTTCATGTCGTACATATAAGTGCACTTTTCATTTTTTTTATTTATTTATATTTTACATCTCGAGTTCGTTTCACATCGTATAAACAGCTATATGCACAAGAGACCGAAAGATAAAAAGTTTTAAAAAAAGATGAAAATATTTTTTAAAAAAAAGTTGTATATATGAGTAGAGAAAATGATTTTTGCCAAGTTACTCAAGGATATACTCTTCCGTCCGTCTAATGGACTCGTATTTTAATCTAGTTTTACGAAATGACTGAGAGAAAAATAGAGAGAAACATTAAAAATAGTGAGGATGGTATATTCACAGGAGAAAAATAAAAAATTAAAAAAAAAAAAAAGGGAATGAATCTGACGGTGTTACCAATATTCCCGTTGGTATAACTCTTCCATCTCGAATTTTTTTTCATCGTGTCGTCACGTTGAAAGATTGCTCTATGCATATTCAAAATCAAACCAAATGGAAAAAAATTTGTGGTCTGACACGTTATTATGTGACGAGTCTGTGCGAGTCCATATTAAAATAGCAAAAGTTCGTGTAATTTGTTCCTCTGTCGCTTGCTGAAAAATATTTCATATACATTTGAAATAAAAATTCTAAATTCAAGTAATTCATTACATTCAAGAAAATTTCTTGAAGCAAAAAATAACTACAACAAAGAAAAAATTTAATCATCATATAAGAATGAAAAATAAAAAAAAAATAAAAGAAATACTTGACTAGATAAAAAACCCATTAAACTTTATCAACTATTGTTTGAAAATATAAATTTTATTTTTTTACATAATGAAAATAAAATGACATTTTACGCTAAGAAAATTTGTTTTTTAATTTTAAAATTATTCTTGTGATTCAGAAAATATTTTTGAAATAATTTTTTCGTATAAGAGTGCCTCATTATTTTACTAATTCTATTCACCACCCTTTCCTCTGTCTCGTTTACTTTCATTCAACCGATGATTGTTATGAATATGTAAATTTCACATGCGAGGCATATATTGACCACCAAATCTGATATCCATCTATCTACAATAATTAGGATTCATTTAAGCAATACGTATGAATACGTTATTCAAAATTAAATTATACCAAAATTCTCAAACTATATTGTCTTGTTTATTGATTGATCATCAAATGATTATATCATGATATTTAATAAAACACTTGATACATGATTTTGATTATTATTTTTCAATTTTTTTATGTTGAAAATTTTTCAATTTTATTTTCACTCAATAAAAAATTTTGATTGACAATTTTTATAGAATTTTTATATTAATATGATGAGCCACAGTCAGATTGAATTCATGAACTTGATGGGTGTTGATTTTTTTTCAATATATATTTCAATTGAACAAAGGTAACAACACTGAAAATAGAACTGAAAAACAAAGTAAAAACCAAAATAAATGGACAGTATTTTTTTTTTTTTTTTTTTTTGTCGTTTTATTTCTGATCGGAAGGTTCGTCAGAAATTCAACTGCTTTTGGACAGAGACAAACGGTTTTAACCTGACAAGAGTTGAAGTGA
>JAPYYR010000056.1:0-116046 GCA_030523065.1 Aphidius colemani | reverse complement strand
AGTTGTTTTAATTTTTTTTTTTTTTTTTTTTATTATTGTTTTTTTATTATAATTTCTTTTTTTTTTGTTAGATTCAGTATTAGAAGCCAAGTTGGTGTGTTTTAAAGCATTGCTCCATAATTTATAACACTCTTCTTCTTTTTTGAGTTTAAGAAAGAGTAAGAGAGATAAAAAAAAAAAGAACAAATAATAATAACAATAATAATTGCTGGTGGTTTTTGTGAACATTATTATAAATAAACTAGTTAACTGGCTACTTCATTGTGAGGTCTAATTGAATTTTTTAATAAACAAATTAACAATTTTGTAAAAATGTTTTGGACAAACATTTATACATTGTCGCCACATATTGAGGCATTACTTAACAAAGAGGTAAAAAAATGATTTTATTTTATATTCATTAAAATGAGGTTAATTATTGACAACATAAAAATTGACAACATAATTATCATTAAATATCAGGTGGTTTTTTTTCATTACATCTAAACCTATTTTTAGATAATTTAATTATTTTTCATTTATTATTATTGTTTTTTGTAAGACAAAAAAATACTTGTTGCTATAATTTTTTCTTTTTTACAACTAGTTGCATATCATTGCCAGTTATTATCGTAATTTTTTTTAATTGATTATAATCAGGTTGTCATTTTTAAACGTGTGTGTGTATTGTGTTTGTATGTAATTTTTTGCATATAATAAGAGTGTATATTTTAATCAAACAGGATGTTACACTCTATGAGTTATTGGACCAAGAAGAAATTGTTGCTGAATGTAAAAGTCAAAACAAAAAATTGGTTGAATTGTAAGTTTGATATTAAAACTAATTAAGTTATACAAATAAAAAGTTACAAAATTTAACAAATTATATTTTTATTTAGCTTGACAAGACCTGAAATAATTGAAGAATTAGTTACGTTAACTATTAAAGAGCCTTCTGAAGATATTGATGAACGTTCACGTTTTAAATATCCAAATATTGCCTGTGAATTACTCAGTTGTAATGTACCTACACTCAATGAAAAACTTGCTGGTAAATATATTTGACATAGATATAATTGTATTATTAATTTGTTTATTAACCATTATTATTATTTATTTAGAATCAGAAGCATTGTTAACAAAATTGTATTCATTTATTGATACTGATGAAGAACTGAATCCTCTTTTGGCATCATTTTTCAGTAAAATTATTGGTACACTTTTAATTCGTAGAAGTGATCAGGTAAATGTTATTTAAATTATTTCAAAATATATTTGTATATTGATCTATGCTTCAAAATAAAAAACTAATATAAAATTATTTGTTTTTCTTTTTTTTTTTCAATAGAATTGGTACTCTTACCAATTTGTTTGTTTACAAGTTTTAGAATTCCTTAAAAATCGTGATAAATGTGTTGATCGTTTGTTGCAACATTTAAATACATCAGCAATAATGGATCTTATATTAAAATTAATGACAAAAATTGAAGGTACTGATATGATACAAAATGTTAAAAAATGGCTTGACGATAAAGTTATTGTGCAACAATTGGTTAAATTATTAACACCAACAAATGTCAATGAAAGACACACAAATTCATCAGAATTACTTGGTAATATTATTAAATTATCAAGAGACAATAAACTATCAATTGTTGATCGTATTGAACCTGATCCAATTCTCGATACTCTAGAATCGTAAGTTTATCATTTTATTGTATTTTATAAGCTTTAATTTTAGATGACTTTATTCATTTTTTTTTCCTTTTTTTAGGGAAGAAATTATATTTCTATTGTTGGATACAATATTGGCTGAACCACAAACTGAATCAAGTATCGTTGGAGGAATACAAGTTCTTCTTGTTCTTCTTGGTCAAGAATCAACAATCCAACAACCATGTGAATTGCTAGGAAATAATTCTGGTGATGAAACTAGTGATGGTGTTGATCGTGCAAAAATACAAAATGCAACTTTACCGTACCTGGAAAAATTAAATAAATTACTATTAGTACCACCACAAAAACCACCAGTTAAAACAACTGCTGGTTTTTTAGAGTGTCCATTGGGTAATACACGACTTCATGTTGCCAGATTATTCACCGCCTTATTATCCACTGAAAATTTTAATGTATACAAAAAACTACAAGAGTGTAATACATTTCAAATATTATTGGATTTATTTTTTTTATATTCATGGAATAATTTTTTGCATATGCAAGTTGAACAATGTTTGGCCTTACTTATTAGTGATAATTGGGATGATGAAGATGAAAAAATTATTCATACGCACATATTCATTGAATGTAAATTGATTGAACGTATTTTAGAAGCATGGGAAAATAATGACAATGAACAAAAATCACACAAGGGTCTTCGTCAAGGTTATATGGGCCATTTAATTAGCATAGCAAATAATATTGTTAAACAAACTGAAAAATCAGAAAAACTTGATAAATTTTTAAAAAATAATATTGATAAAATATGTTATGATAAATGGAATGATCTTGTAAATAATCAACTTGCTGAAATTAATAAAACAAATGAAATTTTATTGGGTGGTAAAGCACAAGCATACATAACATCATCAGAGGATAGTTCAGAAGATTTTAATTCATATCAACAAGATTCATTTGCTCAACAAAGTTATGCAAATTATCAAGAACAACAGTTGACATCACAAATTATTGAACATTATGGTTTTCATGATGATGAATTCAGTGATGGTAATGATGCTTTGCAACCAAGTAATTCAGTTGATCAACTAAATACAATGCCATTTTCAATGAACGAAGAAGATCTTGTTAAACAAGAAGATATGTTTAATAAAATATGTCAACAAAAACAAAAATCTGGTATTGATGAGGGTGGCATTGAATGGGGTGATGAAGGTGAATTAACATTTCAAACAGTTATTGATAAAAGAGATTGGCCATTTAAACAACAACAAAATGATTCAATGTCATCAGATGAAGATGAAGAAACAAAAGATTTACATATGGAAGTTGATACAACTGATCCATGGAATAATGATGAATTATTGCCTAAAAGTAATAATAATTCATTATCAAATATTAATCCATGGGAAATTGAAACATCAACATCTAATAATGACAATGCTGATTGGGCTAATTTTGATAATTTCGAAAATACATTACCAAATTTGGATAATAATAATGAACAAACAAAGCTTATTGATTTAAATAAAGATAATAAAAATGTCAATGACAATAAATTATCATTTGATAATGATGATACAACATTAACTATTCAATATTCAAATGATGGTAATAATGAAATTTTAAATAATGATATTGTTGTTACTGAAACGACGAGTACTAATGAAGCAACAAAAATACATGATGATAAGGATGATGATGATAATAACTCCAAAAAGCATAACAAAACTATTGAAACAACAATTGTTAATCCAATTGTTGATGATAAAATTATTGTTGCTGATATTGTTGAACATAAAATGGATAATGAACTTAATGATCCAGACATTGCTGAGAATAAATCTGATGTTAAAATAGATGCCTTATCAACTAAAAGTGAATTGGAAGCAAAAACAGCAGACACCAGGTAAATATCTATACTATAAACAAAGTTATATTAATATTACTTGAATGAATGTTACTCTTATTAACTCATCATCATTTGGTCATATATAAATTAATAATTTTGCAATTATTTATATTTTTTTTACAACAAATATGATACTATTTTTATTTATTTATTTTTTTCATTACAGCAAAACTGATGATTCATCAGTAAAGCCTTCAGCTTCACTCACAACTTTGTAATCTAGATGAAAAATTGAAAAAACACAATAAAACAAATCATTGATGCCACGTTATGAATTTATGTAAATTTTTATTAGAAAAGAGATATTTTTTTTTGTTTTTTTTTTTTTTTTTACCATAGATTTCGTAAATTCAGTGATAATTAAGTAATGAAAAAAAACGTTCTCAATGACATTTCCAATCAGAATATTTGATTCGTTAAATATATTGTAAATCATATCAGAAGAATGAAAAAAAAGGAAATGAAATTATTTAAATTTATATCCAACGAATCTGTTTAACAATTTTTTTTTCCTTTACTTGTATATTTTAAAAAAGAAAATACGTATAAAAAAAAAGAGAAAAAAAACTGATAGGTTTTTTTTTTTTTTTGCTTACAATTATTTTGCAGGGTAATAATGTGCTTAATGTTTAAAAGAAATATATTCAAGCAAAGAAAAAAAAAAGAAGACTAAAAGGAAAACGTAGTAAAGAGAGAAAAAAAAAACTAAGATTATCCAGTTGTAATAATAATATAGAGAGTACAACCTTGTATTTTTATCATTATTTTTCAAACCCTTGTACATTTGTTGAGCTTGTTTAATCCATTCCACCTGAACCATAAAAAAATTAATAAATTCGCTAGAATTTTTTAATCTTTTTTTTTTTTTTTTCTAATTAATAGTATTAATAATAAATAAGGAATACATACAGAGTAGTATATTAATCATATTAATCAGCTAAAAATCGGTCACAGAAAATAGATGAAAACAGCCATTTTCGATTTATCTGATGATATTGAACTGAAGAGAAGAGACGGTCTTTTTATAAATCCTGACATGGAAACTTTTAACTTGTATTATGATCAATCTAAAAACAAAATAGCACAGGTAAAAATATTTTTGTTAATGAATAAAAAAGTATAAAAAATAATAACCACTTATTACTATTTAGGTTTTTATTTTAAATATTTTTTGTTTTTTTTTCACACATATATATTTCGTATTTTTAATACTATTATTATTGAAACATTTAATTAAAGAATAAAAATGTATTTTTTATTTCTTCCAAAGCACTTGTTCTTCTTTCGAATATATTAACAACAATAATGACTGAATCAAGTGTCTGGAAATCGATCGATGTTTCATGAATGAAAAGTACAGTATGTTTTACACATTGCCAACACCAAAATTAAGTATTCTTTTTATGGAAATTCGACGATATTACTTTCAATTAGAATACTAAATGATACTGAGAAAATAATTGAAAGAAAAAAAAAAAGTAAAAAATGTATTCAAAGGTTCAACATAAGACAAATACAAGTTACATTTACAAGTTATAACAATGGAAAAAACATCAGAAGTAAATTTTTTCGATAACCCGAACTGGTATATGTTGAAAATATTATTATCAACATTTGGGGGATGGCCTTATCAAGCCCCAACTATTAGTCGAACAATAAAACGAGCTGTATTGTTTGTTGTTTTGTTGAGTACACTCCTGCCACTGGTAACTATAAAAAAAAAATTAAAATTAAACAATTACAATTTAATACAAAAAATATAATTAATTATCTATATTTAACATTGCATATTGTTTAACGAATATAAAGATTTTTAAAGTTTATAAGGAATGGAAAGATTTAAATGTAGTTTTGATATGCGGATCCCAGATATTGATGCACGCTGGAACTATTACAAATGCAATATATTGTTTTATACATTTAGACAAGGTAAATATTTGATACATTATTTTTTATAATAGTATTTAATTGGAAAAAAAAAAATTTTTTTATTTCAATTTAAGACAAGAAAACTACTTGATAAAATTCGTAAAATTTGGAATTCAAATTTATCAAATAATGATTTTAAATATTTTAATTATTTTGCTAATAATACTCGTAAAATAACTGAAACTTATATCAGTAAGTTATTAAATATTTTAAAATTTATAGCTTTAAATTAATAATTATTTAATTTTTTTAATGGATCAAGTTGGATTATACATCATGACATTTTTTTGTTTAACATATATAACAGTACCAACGATACTTAATATCTTTTTACCATTAAATGTATCAAGAACAACAGTTTATCCATTCGAGCATGAATATTTATCGATTGATAATATTAAATATGAAAATTATATATTAATTAATGGATGGGTATCAACTTTTACACAAATAACTGTTATTGTTGCATTTGATTGTTGTTACTCACAATTAATTTATTTTAATTGCAGTTGGTTTTACGTTGTTGGGTATTAAATTTTTTTAATTATTTTTTATAATTTAATTTAATCATCTCACTATTATATATTATTTTGTTTTGTAATTGTTTTTTTTTTATTTTTTAGAATTCGAATGAAAAATTTAACAACAATTGGTGATTTAAATTTTGAAAATAAAACAATTCTTTTTGTTAATTGTGTACGAGAACATATAAAAGCCTTAGAGTTTGTAAAAATTTTCGACATTATTAATAATTTATTAAAATATGATGTTAAATAATTAATTGATTTTTTTTTTTTTTTTTGGTGTTAGATTTGCAGATAGCTTACAAACCATTTATGCAACTCCATTATTTTTATTACTCATTTATAATACAATTATAATCAGCATGACAGGTTGTAATGTTCGTTGATATTTTAGCAATTTTTTATTACCATTATGTTTATTTAATAATTAATAAATATTGTTAGGTAAAAAAATGAATAATTTTAATTAATTTTTTATAATGATTTTACTTAGTATTTTGCTTTGTTGTTTGTTCATTTTTGTTTAATAATTTATTCCAGATAATATATCATATTGATGATAATGAAGAAGTCATACGGTTTATTTGTTTCGTTGTTTCACAATTTTTTCATTTATTTTTTTTGAGCTGGCATGGACAAAAGTTAATTGAACATAGTGGTATTATATTTGATTTTATGTGAGTATTTATCATAATTGATTTTTAAATGAAAAATTATGGGTAAATAATTGATTATTTAGATATGAAATGAAATGGTATGATGTATCAAAAAAAGCAAGTAAATTTATAATATTAATATTAATAAGATCATCAAAGCCGAGTACTTTGAAAGCTCATATTCTCGTTGTATCATTGGAAACATTTGCGATGGTTCTTATTTATTTGAATACTAAAAAACTATGAAAAACAAATATATATATAATTTTCTAAACAAAGCATTAATTATATTATTGAATTTTTTTTAAAGATTTCAAAAACAGCACTGTCTTATTTCACCGCCTTATCATCACTCAAATGATATGAATTGATAGACTGGCAGTCAACAACTTTATTTATCGTAATTAATTTTGAATTATGATAAATATGGAAAATTATTAATTATGCTATCTAGTAAATGTTGAAAATATGTACTATAATATATTAATGTGTAAAAAAAAAAATAGTTTTATAGTTTTTTTTTTACAAATAAATGAATCCAGATTGAAATTGGCAGCTAATTTTATTATCCAAATTGACTTTATTTTATTAACTAATAAAATATCAGTTGTGATACGAATATTTCAAAGTTCACGATTAATAATTATTAGTAATAATAATAATAATAATAATTTATTACTTGAATATTTTTTGGATTTTATTTCAAGTATATTTATGCAACAATAAGCGATTTTTAAAACACCACAAGTTTCCCAATGACAAAATCGATAAATACACAGTAAAGGTACTAAAATTGAATATTCTCTTCATTATGTCATTTTACGTAGAATATTGACATCAATAAGAATATTTAATTGAAAGATAAAAAAAAAATTATACATCAAAACACAGTAAAAAACAAATGAAAAAGTGCTTTCAAGTTGGATTGTTACTACTATGGAAAATAAAACAGAGATAGATTTTTTTGATAACAAAAACTGGCATTTAACAAAGTATTTATTGTCTGCCTTCGGGGGATGGCCTTTTCAACAAGCCAGTATTAGCAAAACGTTACGAAGAAGTATATTAATATTACTTTGGACAAGTACTTTTTTACCGTTGGTATTAATATTTTTATTTTTTTTATTAAATTAATTTTGAATAGAGTAATAAAAAAAAATTAAAATATAATTATGCTATGAATGCATTCCACGTTAAACTAATTAAAAACAATATAATTTTTCGTTTCGACAGACATTTAAACTTTTTAATAATTTTGGAGATATAGAAATGGTATTAATATGTTTATCTCAACTCTTTTTACACATAATGACGTTAACATATACAGTTTATAGTATTTTAAATTCTGAAAAGGTAAATAAAAAGAAAAAATTCATATCATTTTTATTTGACTATATGTATGTATATTGCAATAATATTGAAGGAAAAAATATTACTTGATAAAATTAAAAAACAATTTGAATTTGAATTGTCCAAAAATGATAGAAATTTTTTTGAATATTATGCACATTATAATCGTAAAATTATTTATGGATATACAAGTAAGTATTATTGTTATCAATTATTCATTTATAAGTATTTTTGATTATATAAAATGAAGTATTTAAAATAAATTTTACTTTTTAATAGCCAGTTTTTACGTAGTGGTATTAGCAGGTTTAACATTGGTTTCAATACCAGCATTATTAAATAATTTATTTCCTTCCAATATATCTTCAACACCAACTTATATATTTGAAGTGGATTATATATTTTTCAATTATCTCGAATACGAAAATTTAATATTTTTAAATGCTTGGATGTCGATATTATGCCAAACAACGATTCTCATTGCATTTGATTGTTTATATTCACAATTAACGTATTTTATTTCCAGTTGGTTCACCGTTATTGGGTAACATTTTGAAAAGTCTAAATTAACTATACATGTACTGAATATTTTTCTAATATTATATATTTTTTTTTCAGCAATCGGATGAAATATTTAACAAATAACTTGAATAGTGTTAATAAAATTCAACAATATGATTTGTTCAATAAATGTATTGAAGAACATGAACGAGCTTTAAAGTATGTCAATTATGTATATGAATTTAGTAATAAATAATACTTTACTTAACCAGGATAAATTTTTTGTTAAAGATTCGCGTCTGATGTACAAGATTTATACGGTGCTCCACTATTTATTTTGGTTTGTATCCAAATGCTGACAATCAGTGTGACAGGTTGTAATGTGAGTATTTTATCAAACTAAAAATTCTTCCAAATTATATCATCGATTTAAAATATATTTTAAAAATTATTTGGCTTTTGCAGATTATTTCTGAGTCAATCAGCTATGCTGATCTGTTAAGATATGTGTGCTACATTTTGGTGCAATTTATCCATTTATTTTTTCTTAGCTGGCATGGTCAAGTTTTAATTGACAACAGCAAAAATTTATCTAAGATTATGTAAGTTTATATAATATATATGAAAAAATTGAATTTTTTTTCATTTAATTATTTAATTATTTATATTATAAATTATTTATTATGAAATTATTATTGCAATACTTAATTTAGATGTCAAATGAATTGGTATGACCTTCCCACCAAAGTTAAAAAATTATTAATATTAATTATTATGAGATCATCATACCCTTGTACCTTAGTTGCTGGTAAATTTCTTGTCATGTCTTTTGAATCGTTTGCACTGGTACGTAATATATTTATATTTATTTAAAAATTAAAACGTTCAATAATTTTATCAAACTAATGATTTTAAAATTTTTTCAGATTGTTAAAACTTCAGTATCTTATTTTACTGTACTTTCATCAGTTAATTGATATTAATTTTGATGAATCAACTTGGCTATGACAACAATCATTTAATAAAACTGTATCATGATGGATAAATTAATTTATGATAATGGATTGTTTTGTTTTTTAATTTTTCTTTTAGAATGATTTTTAAAATCACTTTGATGCTTTTCAATTTTTCTTTTTATACAGTTTATTTTCAGTTTATGTTGCACTACTTTTTTCTAACTCCAGAAACTGATGGCAATTATTCAGTAATAAACTGACAAGATACATATTTTTTTTGTTAAGTCTGTATATATGAAAGTATATGCCGAATCGATTATGATTTATGTTAACAATACTGTTTACAATTCAACGTTGTATTTTTACAAATGTAGACGCAGTAAAAAAAAAAAACCTGTTACGACTCCCTTTCGATTGGTAATTTAATTATTAATAAATTCTCAGTAATATTCGAAATATACCTTTTGAATTTACATGGTTTAATACGGTCTGTTTCACCCTATCTACCACAAATATATTCACTTTGTTTTATTATTCTCTTATGACTTGGTCGTTTTTTCGTCTTTTACAATAATATACTTTGAATCGATTTAAAAACATTTTCGAGAAATGATAAATACGTTTATGTTTTGTAAAACATCACTCTTGGGAAAAATATCAAACAACAAAAAATGGAATTTTTTGACAACCCCAACTGGATTATGACAAAATATTTATTGTCAGTGTTTGGTGCTTGGCCTCTTCAAAAAGCATCTATGGGTCGTACAATATTAAGAACAGTTGTTGTTTTACTAGTTATAAGTTCACTTTTACCTCAAGTAAATTTCGTTGTGTTCATTAACAAATTAGTTATAGTTATCAATAAAGTTATTTGTTTATTTAATGTTTTTAACTTTATAAGCTTTTCAGAGTATTTACTCAAATCAATGACCTGGATGCTGTCATTGAATCGTCAGCAATTGCGTTTTTACATATTATATCAATAATAAATGCAGTTTATTGTTTTTTAAACAATGAAATAGTAAGTATACACGTATAATATAGATCAATATTAGAGAAAATAAATAAATTATTATCTTATTTCTTAGGAAAAAAATTTGCTCATTCAAATAAGAAATCTTTGGGAATCACGATTATCAGAAATCGAAAGAAGATATTTAGAAATTTATGGAAATGCTGGTAGAAAAATAACTCATATTTATGCAAGTGAGTGTAGAATTTAATTAACAATAAGCAACAATTATTATGAATAAAAAAAATTATTTAATTTTATGTCAAGTTAGTTTATATGGAACTGGAATTTTAACAATATTAACAACAATTTCACCAATTTTACTTGATATTATTTTACCTCTCAATGAAACACGACCAACAGTATTTCTTTATCGAGCTGAGTATTTCATTGATAAAGAAGAATATTCAATGGTTATATTGATACACTCTTGGATTGTAACACCATTTCAAGTTACAATTATCGTTGGATTTGATTCATTGTATGCTCATTACATTCAACATTTATGCAGTTGGTATTTAATTGTTGGGTAAGTTAATTAAACAAAAAAAAAATAAATTTAATAAAATAGAAAACAAAAATATCCAAAATGTCATTGTGTTAATATGTAATAATTTCTTCCAGACATAGAATGAAAAATATATCTAAAGCATTAGATAAAATTAATAAAAATAATAATTTATTTGATGAAAATAAAAAAGTCGTTGTGTCATTTGAAAAATGTATTAATGAACATATTAAAGCTCTCGAGTAAGTAAAAAACTTTTATCTTTGATTGCTACAATAATTAATAATAATTTTTTTCTTTTTTCATTTTAATCGAGCAAGATTTACATCGCATATTCAATCAATATACAGTACTCCACTTTTTTTTATAATTGGTATTAATATGATTCAAATCAGTATGACAGGTTGTCATGTTCGTAAAAAAGATAATTATAAATTTTCTTTTGATTCTCGATTGTCGTTCTGTGTTATCTTTTAAATCAAATCAATTTTAATTTACAGACTATATCGAAAATTGGGGAACCTCAAGAAGCAGTGAGATATGGATCATTTGCCATTGCACAATTTGTACATTTATTTTTTTTGAGTTGGCCAGGACAAAAAATAATTGATCACAGTGGTGATTTATTCAGATCAATGTAAAAAAAAAATGATTTTATTGTGTTTCAATTAATATTAATTCTTTAAATTTGTTTAATTTTTTTTTTGTATTCAGATATGAAACCAACTGGTATAATATACCTCAAAAAACAAGAAAATTAGTAATTTTTATAATGCTAAGATCACAGAGACCATGCGTAATTAAGGCTGGCCAAGTAGTTGAAATGTCATTGGAAAGTTTTGCAATTATTTTGAAAACTTCTGCCTCATATTTCACAGTTTTCACGTCAATGAAGTGATTTATAATATTTTAAATTATAAATAAGTAAAATGATTGAACAGAATATATATTTTTTTATTATTATATAATTATTAATCAAATAAATAAATTAAATAAACAACAAAATTTTTTACCTGAATGAAATTTTTATTTATTTTTATGTATTTTTTTTTATGTATAGCACTTTTTTTTTTTTTTATCTCTGGAAATTAATGACAATTATTCAGTAATATACTGACAAGATATACTTTGAGATTATATGTAAAAATCTAAAGGGAGTTGAAGGTATATGTCGATTCGGTTATGATCTATGTCAACCGTATTGTATGCAATTGAACGCTGTGTATTTTTACAAATGTAGAAACTGTAAAAAAAATTCTTGTTACGACTTCCCTTTGATGTACGTTTTTCAATAAGGTCTGTTTCACCCTATCTAAATATATTCACTTTGTTTAATTATTCTTTTATTTTCTTTGTTTTGTATTTTTATTTTTTTGTAATACTAAATCAATTGAATCGATTGAAAGGCATTTTTAATTTTCCAGAAATGATGAATACGTTTATGTTTTGTAAAACATCACTCTTGGAAAAAATATCAAACAACGAAAAATGGAATTTTTTGACAACCCCAACTGGGTTATGACAAAATATTTACTGTCTATACTTGGTGGTTGGCCTCTTCAACGGGCAACTATTGGTCGTACAATATTAAGAACAGTTATTGTTTTACTAGTGATTAGTTCACTTTTACCACAAGTAATTTTTCACTGTGTTTTATTATCAGGTTTAATACTTTTATCAATACAATTATTTGTTTTTTTTTTTTTACAAAGCTTTTCATGGTATTTACCCGATTGAATGACATTGATACTGTCATCGAATCATCAGCGATTGCATTTGTACATTTGATATCAATAACAAATGCAATTTACTGTTTTTTAAACACTGAAACGGTAGATATAATATATAAAATTGTTAATGAAAATAAATGTAAGCCTTGATAATTATGTATTGATTTTTCAGGAGAAAAAATTACTTATTCAAATAAAAAGTCTTTGGGAATCACGATTATCAGAAATCGAAAGAAGATATTTAGAAATTTATGGAAATGCTGGTAGAAAAATAACTCATATATATGCTAGTGAGTATTGTAATTAAGTTAATGATAAGTTGATAGATCAAATTTATTTTTGTTCAATCAAAGTTAGTATATATACAACTGGAATGATAACATTATCAACAACAATAGCACCAAAATTACTTGATATTGTTTTACCTCTCAATGAATCACGTCCAACAGTATTTCTATATCCAGCTGAATATTTTATTGATGAAGAAAAATATGCAATGTTTATATTGATACATTCTTGGATTTTAACACCAATTCAATCTACAATTATCGTTGGATTTGATACATTGTATGCTCATTACATTCAACATTTATGCAGTTGGTATTTAATTGTTGGGTAAGTTAATTAAACAAAAAAAAAGTAAATTTAATAAAATAGAAAACGAAAATATCCAAAATGTCATTGTGTTAATATGTAATAATTTCTTTCAGACATAGAATGAAAAATATATCTACAGCATTAGATAAAATAAATAAAAATAATAATTTATTTGATGAAAATAAAAGAGTCATTGTGTCATTTGAAAAATGTATTAATGAACATATTAAAGCTCTCGAGTAAGTAAACAACTTTTATCTTTAATTGCTACAATAGTTAATAATAATTTTTTTTCTTTTCTCATTTTAATCGAGCAAGATTTACATCGAATATTCAATCAATTTACGGTACTCCACTTTTTTTTATAATTGGTTTTAATATGATTCAAATCAGTATGACAGGTTGTCATGTTCGTAAAAAAGATATTTATAAATTTTCTTTTGATTCTCGATTGTCGTTCTCTGTTAATTATTAAATCAAATAAATTTTAATTCACAGACAATATCAAAAATTGATGATCCTCCAGAAGCATTTCGATATGGTGCATTCACACTTGCTCAGTTTGTACATTTATTTTTTTTGAGTTGGCCAGGACAAAAAATAATTAATCACAGTGGTGATTTATTCGAAGCAATGTAAAAATAATAATTAATTTTAATAATTTTTTAATAATTTTATAATTATAAATATTATTAATACTTAGATATGAAACTCGTTGGTATGATTTGCCAGGAAAAACAAAAAATTTGATGATTCTTATAATGCTGAAATGTCAAACACCAAGTGTCATTAAAGCTGGAAAAATCATTGAAGTATCTTTGGAAAGTTTTGCAATTATAGTAAAAACATCTATATCATATTTTACTGTTTTTACATCAATGCAATGATAGTTTTTTTAAATGAAAACGATATAGTCAAATTTTTAGAAGTTATAATGATAGATCAGAAATTTCTTAGATAAATTTAGATAATTTTTTCGTTATTTTATTTATCATTTTGTGCTTAGAATATTTATCATTTGTTATATTCATTTATATATAATGAACAATTTATAAAACATAAATTTATCCTTACAACTTGAATAATAATTTATTCATTCCTCTTTGCATGTATTTTTTTTTTCTTAATTTCTCCTACGAAAATGCATCAGTTTAAATTAAATAAAAGTACCCCAAGAAATTTTCGAATCTATAAGAGGAGTAGATATTCGAATTTAAATATCTCTGCTTTCAAGGTGCCAGTGGTGCTAAATAATCCGATGATGAGCACACTTTGACATTGTTTATTTGTTTTTGACATCATGAAATCATCATTGATTATGACTGTCTAGATTGTTTGCTTATTTACTTAATTATTCAAGTGCTCAATAAGTGATAAATTAATTAAAAACCTCAGTGAAGAATAAGTTAAATCTTAAAATAGTTGAAAGCAAAATTATATTTATTGTGTTTTTGTTTGACAAAAAGAAAAATATACAAAGTTAAACGTGTCAATTTTGTTGTTTTCTTATTTTCATATGAACCATTAATGAATAAAAATTGTCATTGGTTTGAAGAGAATTATTAAAGGTAATTATAATTCTTATAATAATATATTTTTTAATAGAAAAAATATATATTTAATCAAATCTTTAAGGTTATGTTTATGATTGAGTATTTTATATTAAACATTTTATTTTATATTATTATTTTTTATTTTTAGATAATTAAAGTGCTAAATTAAATTTTTTTGTGTAATGGATAAACACATTAACAGATTGATGCTTCCAGAATCATCGGAAAAAAGTTTAACTCGTGCAATAAGTTATACTGATCTTGCAACAAGTCGTAGATTTTTTTTTCAACAATCTGAAAATTCAAATGGACTAATAAAACAATACAGCTGTGAACAGATATTTGATAAAGAAACAAAATCCAGGTAATCAAATAATTGATGTTATTAAATAAGATAAAATAAACCCTTTTCTTTTTTGTATTTTGGATTGACTATGAATTTTATTTATAGACACATCAAAGTATCAACAACAATACAACCATCTCAACATAATTCATTAACATGTTGGCGACCAAATGTCAATCGTTTCGATTCAGTTGAAAGTCCTGGATGTTATAATAACATAACAGATAAAAATTTAAATGATAGTACAGATAAATTATTCCCCATGATTGAACTTGATGGATTAAAAATATCAGATGAGCCAAAAACGAATGAATCAACTATACTATCACAAAAAAAACAAAAATTTGATAATATTCATGATATTGTTAATATATTGCCTCAAAAATTACAGTTAAATACATTAAGTTCACACCAAAAAACCAATTATCAAAATGATAATCTTAAGCCACCAATAATTAATAAAAAAGTAGCAAATATTGATAAATCGAAATCGAAAATCAATAAAAAAACATTGACACTATATGGAAATAATAGAAAAATGTTAATGAAAATATTATTTTTTTGTTTAATAATAATTGCATCAATAATAACATCAAATTTCATATCTGATTTAACATCAAAACCATTTGATTTTAAAAATTCGACAACTGAATTACGTAATAATGTTTATGGACAATTTGAAGCTGTTGAAAAAATTATAAATTATATTGATAATAATTTAAATAATTTTACAGTTATAACAATTATTGGTGGTACTGGTGTTGGTAAGACTTTAACAGCAAGTATTATTAAAAATAATTTTCCATCTAAACAATATATATTTGAATATTATTCACCATTGAATCAAAAATTGTTTCCATCGTTATCATTTTTTCATTGTAATTTAATTTTACTGGATAATCTGCGGAACATTGATCTTCCACCGATGATTAATTTTATAAAATATTGGCAAGATCAAAAGGACAAGCCATGTACAATGGTTCGTTATTTATTTATTTATTTATTTGCTAAATATTATAATTATTTATAATTGTTAATTTGGTTGTTTATTGTAGGTATTAGCTATTTTCAATCCTGAAGAAACAAATAATAATCTAGAAAAAATTATTAATCTTGAAAATAGTCAAAAGAATATGCAAAAAATTTTTGATATCGAAAAAGTTCAATCAGAAATTGTTGTTTACAAGCCATTGGATGATGACACACTTGATAAATGTATTATAAAAGAAGCAAGTCTAAATAAAATTCAACTAACATTCCAACAATTGCAGGATATTCGTATGCATTTGATAACAGCACAGAGTGGCTGCAAAGGTGCTCATGCAAAAGTTGCTCTAGTCGCTTGAAAAGTCACTTTATAAAATAATATATATTTTTAAAAAGTTCCAAAATATAATTATAAAAATCAGGTAAAGAGAAAAAAAGGGTCAAAAATACAGAAACTGCTCAATGTAATATTTTTTTTAAGCCAATTTTTTTCTATTGTTTATTATTTTCACATGTATTATTGTACAATTGCCTTAAATAATAATAAAAACTATATTATTATAACGATTATTTTATGATTTTTTTAATTGATTTATTAAAGAAAAAAAAAACGATTAAGTTTGAAAGTAATTTTAATAATGCTAATCATTCTAAAATAATTTTAAGACAAAATTGGTTTGAGATATTTTCATCATGGTATTTCCTTATTTTTAAAAAATTATTTAATATTATTTTCATGATGGTCAATTATGTTGATTGGTTGAATTTAATGGTTTGAAATACATACACATCAAGAGAATAATAATAATATTAATATTTAAAATAAAAAGAAGGAAAATTATAATGTCGTGAATTTTCTTATTTGTATTATCACATTTCACTTTTCACTATTACGATATTGCATGTTTCAATTTGTGATCTATACAAATAAGCATTGCGTTACACATTGCGCTTTTAATGTTATGCAAAATGATAATAAAAAATGAGTAAATAAAAGAGAAATAGGATATAAATAGATTAATTTAGAGTCATTGTAGGTATAGAGTAATTAAATGATCATACTTTTTTTTTAACACAAAATTAATTATTCAATATCATTGTTAAATTTATAAATAACTAACTAATATTATTGAACAGTTATTTTAATTATATCAATAATAAAAAGAAAGATTAAAACTTGCTCAATAAGAAAAAAAGTTACTCATCAATATGATGAAATAAAAATAACAAACCAACAATAATTAACATGAATTATAGTTTTAGTCAGGCAAACAAATGTTTCTTTTAATTATCCATTAAAAAAAAAGTGAAATTTACTTTTTTTTTTAATAGTTTTTTATTCGTTATTTAAAATAATAAAAAAACGCGATAATATTTTAACATAAAAATCGATAGTTTGCATGACACGATTTAATTGATTTAAAAATCTTTTAAATATCAAAAAAATTTTCTCCACCTTTCTCTATTTATAAAACCAAAAAATTAAAATATTAATTTAAAGAAAAAATAATTATTTAAACAATTGATAAAAAAGCTTTCGTTTAAAATGAGATTAAATTGTCTTGTTAATTTTCGTTGCATCATTAATTTTATAAGTTAATTTTTAAATAAAATTATTAATCATTATTTGATTTTGTCATAAATTTTCAACATTTCCGTGTTAGAAATTAAAAAAAAAAAAGGAATTCTTCAAATAATATCATTAATCAATGCTAATTTTATAAATTCATTTGGTAATAATTATAATTACTATTGTAAAATTATTTTTAAATTATTTTTTATTACTATTTGTGAAAATTAATTTATTAATTTTCCTTTATGTATTTTTATTGAGCCAACTGATTGGATGATGTATTAAATTTATAAAAAACCTATATATAATTCGTCCATGTCTGGGGAGGTAAAAGAGGTTCTCCTTGAAATTATAAAAGAGTGATCAATTCCAATAAAGGGGCAGTTGCTCTCAAGTGTTCTTCATCGAAACAACTACTAGGGTATGTTAGCACTCCATTTATTTTATCGTGATAAAATTAACAATTAAAATCATAAATTAAATATTAGTGTTTTTTTGTTTTTTTAAAAAAGTCAAAATTTTGTTTTAAAATTAATAAATGAAGGGAAAAAAATGACAACAATCGAAATAGTATTAATACGTAGTTGAAGAAAAACTTCATCAGAGTGTTTGTGATCTATTTGATACAATTTCCATTTGGCATTTTAAATAATAAATAATTTTTTTATCATTAATATTAAAATTATTATAAAAATATCATCAAGTTTATTATACTACTTACTTAACAAATTTTATAATAATTAACAAGTATAAAAAAAAATATATAAATTAAATAATATGCTGAATAGAAATTAGTTCAAGATCAAAATAGAAAAAAAAATCGAGTAATATTTTCAATGATATATATGTAATTTATTCATTTAATCATACAATGATATAATAATATTTTTATATAGTTATTACAGCATGATGATAACTCAACTCTAGATATTACGTCGTTTATAATGTAATGTTGTATTATGATATCTCATTAATAACCGCAAACATTAAAGCCAATTACCACTTTCTCTATCAGAACGAACAAATAGCTAGTATATTTACGAAAAAAATAAATATTACGTTATTCAGTGAATTGTAAAGATATATTCAACTTTTAATTTATATATATGTAAAGGGAACTAATTTTACGTTTATTTTTTCGAGCAAAAAAAAATTAGTCTTAATAATTATGATCAATTTTTTGAACTCCTGCCCAATTAATTATTGAATTGAAATACTCAGTCGTAATATAAAAATTCTATATCAATTATTTATAAACTACATTCAAAAACGAAAAAAAAATAACACGAAAAAATTTTTAAAATACTTCAACTGACCTGAAATTTATGACTTTCTATGCGGAAAAGTATCGATATATTTAATTGACTAGTTATTTTAATAATTTTATTATTCAATGATAAACTGATAGCTAAAATTAATAATAATATTTTTTTATTTCTGCAAATACAGTTATCATAATTTAAATAGACGGATATAAATTATTAATTTAATACATTTATTGAATACAAAATAAATAAACTTACCTTGTCGATACTATTTTTGTTGAATTTATCTCATTTATATACTCGAATAAAATTCTTGATTACACGAGGACAATAGACTTTTGCATAATCTTTATATGACCCTCATAAATTTTCTTATTTTAAACTGAATTTTAATTTTAAAAAATTAAATAAATAATTTTTATATGCTATTAAATCAAAATATTATCTAATTTACAAATTCAAAATGTTAATTTTAAAAAGTATTAAATAATATTATTGCGAATAGCTTATTAATTTTCGTTTTTTTTTTTTAAATATAATATTCAAGTTTTTTTGCAATTAACTTACCAATTTAATTGATTATGAATAATTTAAAATAATCTAAGCATAAATTTCTTCAAAGAAATTCAAGCTTAATATAAATTTAAAACAAATTTTATATTTCAAAACACTTTTCTGTATAAATTGAAAAAAAAAAAATTATCCATGAATCGAATTCACGCTTCAAATGGGTTTTTAATGTTTCTTTTTTTCCCATGATTAAAATAATATAGAAAAAAAATAAACAATTATAATAATTTTGATGAAACAATATCATTTGCAAATTTAAAATTTAATTTTTTCCCCTAATCATGTCCCAGTGACTCAGAGAACAAAGATGAGTTGAACAACCCATATTCTGAGGTAAATAAAATTACGTAAATAGAGAAAGTTGTTTCGTAATAATGAAAAAAAAAAAACATACATGCATACACTTTTTCAACTTGCTTGGTTCACCGATTCATGGAGTTCGATCACCGTTGCATTATACAAAATTACACATTTTATTATGTCATAAATGTAGATTATAAACTGGTCCTCCAACTGTTCGACATTTGCCTCAAACAAAAAAATTAATAAAATAAAAAAAAGAGGTTAAGCAGTCTTTCTTATTACAAATATATTTATTTCAACTGTATCATTTCAAGGTCTTCTTCTTTCACTTTCAATAAAATTGCTAAAAACCCACTTTCATCAAAATTCATAAACTCAATAAACATCAGCTGAGATAAATGTAAAAGAAATTTAAAAAAAAAATTACAAAAATGATTCATAATATTTTTTATTATTTAAATAAAATACATATTATATTTTATGTTTAAAATTTTATATTTATTTTAATCATAAAATTATGAATTATGATTCAAATTTTATTTTAATAATGAATTTTTATTTAAAATGTCTCAAAATAATCGGCTATTTAAAAAATTTTATAAAAAATTATGATTATGTATTTTGTAATAATGAATGTAAAGGTCAGTAATAGAATGAATTTGATTTTTGTTAATGTTTAGATTATGTCACGTAGTACAAATGAAAAATACGCCCATTAGTTTTTTTTTTTTTTGAATTAAGTTAAAAAGGAGATTGAGATTAGTTGATACTTCACTTGTTGATCAGACAGCAGCTTCAACGGATCGAAGCTATATATATTTTCTTTTTGTCAGTAATAAAAAACATTAAAAAATAACATTTTCATACAGTGAAAATAGAGTTACATCAATCAGTTTTTAGTTTAATAATATAATACAAAATTATTATCATTTTTATTTCATTTATTTTATGAAATTACTAACGACAATTATTTTAATCTTTTATAAATTTAATGTTATTTTCTTCTCTTAAAAATGAATAGTTAACAGTGATATTTATTTTTTAGGTTTTTTGGAGACAAGTAATTTTGTTTAAAGTACAAAAAAAATAATAAATAAATATGAAGGAAGATTTAACAATTGAGTGGGTCACTCCAGCTGATGCCTACAAATGTAAATTATCATCAGAAACACAAAAAATTGCAAAAGATGAACTTCGTGAGGATAAAAATACTCGCGATCAAGCACTTCAACAAATGCGTGATTGGATTAAAATGAATCCACGTATTGAAAATTCACGTTTAGGTAATTTTTAAAAACTTTAAATAATATTTTTATTTTATTAATAAAAAAACTTTTAAATATAGATGCAAAATGGTTACTTCGTTTTCTTCGTACAAAAAAATTTAATGTACCAATGGCACAAGAAGCAGCTGAACGATATCTTTTATTAAGACAAGCATATAATCCTGCATTCAACAACTTGGATATAAGTGAACCAGTCATGGATGAATTACTTTCCCTTGGGTATGTTCAAACGAAAAAAAAAGTTATTTATACGCAATTTTCAACGTTTAATTTACACACCTGTAATTTACACATATAATTTTAATTTAAAAGAAAAAAAAAAACCTTTTTTTTATTCGTTTTCTCTTTTAGATATATTTTTGCAGTTCCTGGACGTGATAACAAAGGACGTCGAGTAATTGTTGCTAGACCTGGTTAGAAAATTAATATATAAAAATTAATTTAAAAAAAAAATATACAACTAAAGTATTTTCATAATTTATTTTTTAGGTGTTTTTGATCCTTATAAATATACAAATGCCGACATGTGTAAAATTCATGCAATAACATATGAAGCATTGATGGAAGATGAAGAGAATCAAGTTCGTGGTTTTGTACATTTTGCTGATGGTGGTGGTGTTAGTTTTCCACATTTAACATTATTTACACCACGTGAAGCTGTTCGTATTGTTAAAAATGGAGAGGTAATTCAAAACATGATAATATTTTTTATATTCAATTTATTTTAATCAATCAATTACAAAATTATTGCAGAATACATTTTTTAAGATATTTAAATCTTTTAAATTCAAATATATTTTGTAATACTTTCTTCGTTGAATACGGTCCAAGGACAAGTTTACATAATACTTTCGTTGAATAATATATTGTTAAATTTATGAATAACCAGTTTCAGTCTTGTCCTTTTTTTTTTTTTAGGTCATAAATTATTATTATAATTATTTTTCAAATGATTTTGTGGATATTTTTTTTCATTCATAATTACATACACCATAATTTATTTGTATTTAATGTTTAATAATAATTTCTATTTATAAAAATTTTTTCTCTTAGCGTACTGTACCAATGAGACACAAAGAAGTGCATGCTATTAATGTTCCAAGCTCATTGAAATTTGCATTGGACTTTGGTATGTCATTAATATCTGAAAAGATACGTAAACGTATTAAAATATATACAAGTTTAGAAGATGCATTGAATAATAAAATTGATGCCAGTATGCTGCCAAAAGAATATGGTGGTACCATGCCAATGAAAGAGATGATTGGTAAATATATTTTGTTATTTTTTGAGTAATCATTTGATATATTAACTTTTCATATATGTAATTTACAGAATTATGGAGAAAAGAATTAATTGAAATTCGTCCAACATTAATTTTACATGATAAAATGAAAGTTAGAACACATTTGTATTCAGAAAAAGCACGTGAAGGTGCAATATCAGCGTTAAAACAAGGTTTCGGTTGTCAAGATGTAAGCTCAACTGATTCAACATTACATGGTATCACGGGATCCTTCAGAAAACTTGAAGTTGATTAAATTAATACTGTCTAATTCATTTTTACAGAATATTTTCAATAGTTAAGCCAAATTTCTTGAACATAATATAAATATTATTTTTAAAATAGAAATATCACCTAAGATATGTTTACATCATTATCTAATTTTTAAAAAACTAAATTCAATTAAAATTTTATTAATTTTATTACATAGTTTTTAGAGTAATGAGTGGTTTTTATAAGTAATAAGAGGTTAGTAAAGTAACATGTGCACTTGGTTAAGAGCAAATAATAATTAAAATTTTTAAAAATATTCGTTCAGATGTAGATAAGAATTTTTTAATTTTATTTGACTACCTAAATTGGATTTGTATTTCACAATATTGTTTTTTTTTCAGTCCAATCAAGAGTTCGATTGAACAATTTTTCAATTCATCAGAAATAGATATACTGATAATCAATTTCCAGCAATTTCGAATTATAGAAAAAATTAAAATCAGATAAGTAGTTAAGATTATAAATATCATTTTAAAATAATCAATCGTAATCAATTATTTTGAAATAAAAATTACAATTATTCGATACAAAAAACTAAATGTTTATTAATTTAATAACAAATCGAATAAATAGTAGTTTAATCTTTTTTTTTTTTTTTTTCAGTATTAAAAGTTATAACAACTGTTCTCCCAATCACTTATAATTGAACTAATTATTTTCCTAGTTTGTGTGAGTTCTTCAGAATCGCCTGGTAGAGCCGGGTTTAAATATTCACAATGTGAACTACCTGTCAACAAAAATAAAAAGATAAGGTTTTTTCTAATTAACAATTACAAATAGTTGATTTATTTAAAAACTAATTTTATGGAAATATTACACAATACCTTCAATTAAAAATGCAGGTGAATAATCATTGAGATTTTCCAGGACTGAAAGTTTATGCCAAGGATCTATATCACCATTTACAAATATAACATGATTGACATCAGGTTTATCACTACCGTACATGACATTTGTTCTTTTAATACCCTTATTTAATAAATTAATATCATAGCTGTTAAGATAAATTAAAAAAAAGTATGTATAATCAGTATAAAGAAAATATATTTTAAATGATAAATATATTTACCCTTCTCCGTATAAATCAGTGCATATTTTATTTACAGATTCAAGATCGAAAAGGCTTCCAAATATTGAATTAGGTGAACTGCTTGTTTGGCGATTGCCAAACTCGGAGCATGTTTGATAAAGAAAGAGTTTATCTAGTAAACATTTAAATAAATTAATACTATATTCATCATAATGATACATTTAAATCAATTATAACTACCAGTGATAACTTGAGAATCGAATGATGTGTTTTTGAATTCATTCGTAACTAACTTGTAATTCCAATTGTGACATATCGGTCCTCTAATAAATTCAGAAACTCTTTCAAATGATGAGTTATGAACTGAATTGATTATTTTATCACAAGTTTGTGATATATCAGATGTTCCATTCATATAATTCCGGTTGTAATGAACAATTCCAGCAAAAATCTAAAAGAATCTAATTAATATTTTTCTAGTATAATCACTACTTTTGTTATTTAAATAAACAGTTTTTTTTCCTTACTTGTGCCATGGCATTTTCAATCCAACTAATTTGGCGGTCAACTGTTAAATCTGGTGTTTGACAAAGGCTAAAAATATACCCCAATAAATATAAAATGGAAAAAAAAAATCGAAATCGTATTAAAAAATATAAAATAAAGTTACTTGAAATTATCCTTAATTTTTTTAACAGCATTCGGATTATGAACAATACTTTCAAAATATTCAAATGCCTCTTTGATATTGTCTGTACATTTTTTATCATACTTTCTTAGTGAATTAGCAACAACGTCATAATATTCTGAAAAAAAATAAATATAAGTCGATTTGCAAAAATATTAAATGTATTAAAATTTAAAAGATAATTAATTTACCAAAATAATCCGCTACAGAACGAACAGGTGCACTACTTGCTATAGCACCATTAATTAAATGTGGATATTTAATTCTTATCCATGTAGCCATGTTACCAGCATAAGAACAACCAAAAACGAATACTTTTGAATTGGGTATATTTAATTGTCTTTTTTTACTTACAATAAAATATGCAACATCAGCAAGTGCTTGATCAACATTGAGAAATATTAAATTCTCTAGTGTGGCGTTTCTAAAATAAAATAAAAAAACAAGTAAAATTAGTGAAAAAAAAAATTAATTAAACATGAAATAATAACTATGATTTAATTACTCGACTGGGTGGCTTTTTCCATAATAACGGTGTTCCGTATAATACATAATTCCATTGTTTTTTTTTGCATTTTCATAAAGTTGTCCAGTTCGAACAAAGCCAGTTGTTATTTCCCATTCCCCACCAAGCATAATATAAATTGACCCATTACCATTGAAAAATTCATCATTTTCATAATATCTCATTTTCCATGTGTTATTATTTCTAATATCAAAATGATCTAATGGTTGCTCGATCCATTTTTCATCAATTGAACGTTTTGTTTCAACAATTGGTTCATCACGACCGTTAAAATAAAAATCATGAAATCCAAAACATTCAATAGCACCACAAAAATATAGTAAGATTAATAATACACTTGATTGAAACATTTTACTACTATAAATGAAAATAAAATTTTATTCTCATTTAACTTATAAGACTTGTTATCAAAATGTATTCATTTTGTCACAGGGATTATATCATAAATTGCATCTTGATTAAGCGTGAAATAATTTAAATATTACTACACTATTTTCGGTTCTATGAAATAATCGTTTATTTAATTTCTATTGTTTTATTATCTTGATACATTTATTAGTAAAAATACAATTATAATTTTATTAATTTATGTAGATGATGGATGATATACAATAAAACGCCTTGGAATGATTTAATTTTTATTTTATTTCATCTATTCCTTATGAAAATATCATCAGATTCATCTGATTGTGTTGATTGTTTCATGGTGATAGTTTAAAATAACCATCACAGTCATTATAAAATTTATTCGATAAAAACTAATCGTCTATTAATTTAATAGCGAACTTTATGAATAGTAGTTTAATAATTTTTTTTTTTAGTGTTTCAACTATCGTTCACCCAATTATTTATTATTGAACTAATTTTTTTCCTAGTTTGCGTGAGTTCTTCAGCGTCTCCTGGCAGATCCGGGCCTAAATCTTCACAATGTGAAGTACCTAGAAAAAGATAAATGATTACAAATGATTGCTTAATTAAAAAAAAAAGCTTTATAAAATTAGGTATACCTTTTATTAAAAATGAAGGTGAATATATATTAAGGTTTTTTAACACTGAAAGTGCATGCCAAGGATCAACATCACCATTTACAAATACGACATTTTTAACGTCTGGTGTATTGCCTCCATACATGACATTTGTTCTTCTAACACTTTTATTCAATAGATCAACATCATAACTGTTTAAAGTAAAATTCAAAAAAATTATATTAATACAAAGAAAATCCATTTGAAATGATAGATGTATTTACTATTTTCCATATAAATCAGTGCATATTTGAGTAAAAAGATCAAGATTGAAAAGCCCCCCGAATATTGAACTGTTTGAATTGCTCGTTTGGTAATAGCCATATTCAGTGCACGTTTGATAATACCAAAGCCTCACTGATAAACAATTAAATGAATTAGTATTGAATCTGTTTATGATAAAAATATTCAAATAAATTTATAGTTACTAATGCCAGCTTCAGAATTCCATGATGTGTTTTTGTATATTTTTAAAAATGAATTATAATGCCAATCTTGACATTTTGGTTCTCTTATAATAGCAGAAATTCTATCGAAAGATGAATTGTACAGCGGGCTCATCATTTTATCACAAATTTTTGATATATCAGATTTTCCATTTGAATATATTTGGTTGTACTGAACGGTCCCTGCGAAAATCTAAAAATAGCAATTGATTTATTTATCAAGTATATTTATCAGTTTTTATTTTTAAATAAATAAATTTTTCTTTCATACTTCAGCAATGGAATTTCCAATCCAGCTAATTTGCCCATCAACTGTTGCATCCGGTGTATCACATAGACTAAAAATAAACACGAATAATACTTTTGAATATAAATAAAAATTTGATTCTTCGTAAAAAATATAAAATAAAATTACTTGAAATTATTTTTAAGTTCTTCGAGACCACTTAAATTGTCAACAAGACTTTCAATATAATTAAATGCTTCTTTGATATTTTCGGTACATTTTTTATCGTATTTTTCAAGTGCATTAGCAACAACTTCATAATATTCTGAGTAGAAAAAAAAAATAGTATAAGTATTGAATGTAAGAAAAATTAGAGGAAAATTAATTTACCAAAAAAATCAGCTTTAGCAAGCATAGGTGCACTACTTGCTACAGCACCATTAATTAAATGTGGATATTTAATTTTCATCCATGCAGCCATGCTACCGGAATAGGAACCCCCAAAGACAATAACTTTTGAATTAGGTATATTTAATTGTTTTTTTTTTGTTTCAATAAAATACGCAACGTCAGCAAGTGCTTGATCAACATTGAGAAATAATAAGTTTTCAACTGTAGTATTTCTAAAATTAAAAAATTAGAATTAGTAAGAAAAATTAAATAAACACGAAATAATAATTAGGATTCAATTACTCGACTGGTCGACTTTTTCCATAATAACGGTGTTCCGTGTAATACATAATGCCATTGTGTTTTTTTGCATTTTCATAAAGTTGTCCAATTTGAAGATAGCCAGTTGTTATTGCCCATTCCCCACCAAGCATAATAAAAATTGACCCATTACCATTGAAAAATTCATCATTTTCATAATATCTCATTTCCCAGGTGTTATTATTTCTAACATCAAAATGATCCAATGGTTGTTCGATCCATTTTTCATCAATTGAACGTTTATTTTTAACAACTGGCTCATCACGACCTTTATAATGAAAACCACGAAACCCAATAGATTCAATAGTAACACAAAAATGTAATAAAATTATTAATACACTTGCTCGAAACATTTTACTACTGTAAATAAAAATACAATTTTATTTTCATTTAATTTATAAGACTCGTTATCAAAATGTATCATTTTTATCAGAAGAATTTTATCATAAATTGTATCATCATTATCTTCTGATTGTGTCAATTGTGTCTGACGATGATAAAATAATTTTTTTTATAATTAAATATTTAATAATATCATAGGAAATCAGAACGGCTTGATTTATATAGATAAATAAAAATTATTTCTTTATTTATTTTGTGTTCTTTATTTTTTTAAGATTCATTGATAATAATTCATTAGATATCCAATATAAAATAATAATAAGAATTAATTTAATAAATAAAACGAGACATAATATTTATTGATAACATTTTTATTTCATTCAGAATCAGTTGTATCCCAGTTTTTATCATTATTACAGTCATCACTTGATGATGACGTTGTAATTTTATCTTTTTCATCCCATTTTGATTTTTTAATTTTTTTTCTTTTACTTTTTTTTCTACTTGTTGTTTTTAATTTTTTATGTCTACTTGTTGATGAACTTCTAGAAGAACTACGATTATTTTTATTTTCTTTATCTCTGTGTTTGTGTTTCTTCGAATATTTCGATATTCTTTCATCATCAGAAGACGAATCATCACGGTTTTCTGATCTCGATGAACTTTTTGAATGTTTTTTTGATGATCTAGATCTGTGGGATCTTTGAGAAATTGATTTATGAGAACTCCTAGATGAACTACGATGGCTATCAGGTGATTCTGACCATCTCCAATTGTCTCTATCACTTTTATGACTTCTTATTGAATCATCCCATGAAGGTTTACTTCTAAAATAAAAAAAAATATTCAATTTATTACTTAACAAGTAATCAAATTCTCTTTGACGATATCATATCTCACTTAATACACAAACATAAATCTAAATGAAAAAATAAATAAAAACAAACCTTTTTTCATTGCTCGAACAATCAACCATGTCTTCTTCTTTTTTTAACCATCTCGGTGGACTTTTAATGTCATAATGTTTATTATAATTTTTAAACGTATGAAGAAAATTACATGTTCTACCTTTTGGGCATTTTGTTATACCACAAACAGCATTATTCCATGAATTAAAAAATATAAATTGACAATTTAATTGTCGTCCAGCATAATATCTTCCATTTAAATTTCTCCATGCCCTAGCAGCATCTCTTTTTGAATAATACTCAATATAAACATTACCACGTAAATGATTACCAGAATTAAAACAACATTTTAGAGTTTTTATTTTACCATATAATTCAAATTCAGGAAGTATATCATTTAAAAAATCATTATAATCATTTTGTGTTTCATTTATTGAATATTCTAATGACACATCAGTATCATATTCATTTGAATTTTTTTCAAGTGAAAAATGATTATAAAAACCAGGTATCATTATGATATTACTGAGTGCATATTTACGATGATTTCGTGAGCATGTATCACCATATCTACATGCACCTGTTTTTGTATAAAATGGACATTGTTCTTTGCTTGGTTGACTATCTGTTATTAATTTTAATACTTCTGGTGTTTTAGCACCATCATCAATATACGCTGTTATTTCATTTTTAATTATATTTTGACGTTCTAATTCTTCATCATGTTTACGTTTTATTTCTTCATTTTTTAATTTTATTGATGCTTGTTTTAAGTCAAATTCTTTCTTCATTAGTTCATCTTGTTTTTGACGTTCTTGACGTGCCTTCATACGTTTTTCTTGTACAAGTTTAAATTCTTCTTGTGATTTTATCTAAAATAGATACAAAAAAATTTATTAATTTATTGATTATATTTATTTTATGATAGAAAAATAATTTATTTATTTTTAATACCTCATTTTCTAGCCACAACTTTCTTTGTTTTTCAAGTTCTTCTTGTTGTTTTTTATCATTTTCTTTTTTAATATTATCCTGTTCTTCAACCCATTTTAAATAATTTTCACTTCTTTCAAGTGTTTCACGTAAATTAATTTCATCCTCATCACGTTCTTTAGCTAATTTTTTACGTATTTTTCTACGACGTTCTTTTTTAGCTATTTTTCTCCATTCTTTGTGCTTCAATTTTTTTACTTCAGTATTTTCCATTATTTATCTGTTTACATAAACATAATTATTAGTTTAATTTTTTTTTAACTCATAATTTAATTAAATAATTCAACTTACTTGCTTTTGAGTTAAATAAATAATTTGTACTATTTTTAGTACGTAATTAGTCGTAATAATTGAAAGATATTGTAGAATAATATCTTGATAGATATTTAATAATAATTTATTAATAACAATGACAATCACAACACACCATGTGCAAGTGACATCTCAGCTGACAGCTGTTGTTGTTATGAATATCAGCTGTTTTTACCCTTGCGACCAAAAATAATACTATCAATAAAAATTGATAATAATGATATCGTTATTATCGATTAATCCGAGAAATATTTGAATTTAAATTTATAAATTGGTATTGCGTATATATTTTTCGATCTAAGGGCTTTTTTTTATGTTAGTAGTGTGGTTCTTTTAAAAGAATGGAATTTTTAATCACGAGTGTTAGTAATGGAATTTTTTCTCATTATAAAAATAATTACACAGTGTTTATAAAAACAACAATCATCAATATAAGCTGTGTAAACATCAGCCACAAGTTTTTTTAACAAATATGAATATTGAATTGGTTCAGTTGGAAAGTACTTTTTATTAATAAAAACAAACAAAAATATATCTAACTAAGAACATTTGATAAATCATAAATTTTTAAATATTTTAAAAATTGGATTAAAGGATAATTGAGTCGGTTCAGTCCATGTTGTTTTAACTAAAAATAAAAAAATTATGATTTTGATTGCCATGTATTTTTAATCATATCTGCTCCTTTCTCTCCAACCATGTAAACACTGGCAGTTATGTGACCATCTGGAATTGTAGGCATAATTGAAGCATCAACAACACGCAAACGACTGACACCATATACTCTTAACTCGGGATCTACGACTGCATCTGGATCGTCTTTAGGGCCCATCTTTGCTGTACCACATTCATGATTTTCCATAGCTGGAATTGATAAAACTCCACATCTCCAATAATCATCTGAGCCAAATTCATACTGTTCACAACCTGGGATCTTGAGTGAATTTATTTTTGCTCCATATTTTTTAAAAGCTTTAGTATTGAACAGTTCGACTGTATACTTGATACCTTCAACGATGACATCAACATCAAGTGGATCATCGAAAAAGTTAGCTTTTAAAATTGGTTCGTCGTAGGGGTTTTTCGATCTCAATAGAATACGACCTCTACTTTTCGGATGCTGTAAACTCGGCCAAATTGTAACTACATCTTTTCCTTCATGTGGTTTATAAATTGCATTATAAATTCTTTCAGAAATTCCATATGCTTTTCTTAAAAAGAGTCCTTTATCAGAAGTCATTGCAGCTGAAATTAAAAGCAGCTCAATATCTGGTCTGGCATCTTGTGCATATTTAGTTTGTACAAACGCAATAGCTTCTGGCCCTGCAGGTGATGCAAGAGGTCCTTCTCTTCGGAAAAAATACTCAGAATATAGTTTAGGATTTATGAATCGTTTGAATTGAATAGTAACTGGTATATCAACAATAAAAGTTAGTCCCCAAAATGCAATATGTTCTTGTAGATTATAGCCAACTTTTGCATCTTTCACGAGTGGTATGCCCAACTCGTTTAAATGATCTTCTGGTCCAATTCCTGATAGTATCAATAGTTTTGCTGTATCAATTGTCCCAGCTGAAAGAATTACTTCTTTAGATGCATGTACTTCATATTTTTTTCCATTTTTTTCATATTCTACACCGTAGGCTTCCTTGCGAGAGTTTATAAGAACTCGAAGCACTCTAGCACTAGGTACAATATCCAGGTTTGGTCGGTTGATACGAAGATATGCTTTTGAAGAACTACAACGAGCACCTTTATCAGTAGCCAACTGTATATAACCAAAACCCATTTGCTCAGCTCCATTGTAATCTGATGTAATATTAAATCCACATTCTTTACCAGCTTCTAAATACGCTGTGGCTAGTGGAGTTCTCCATTGAGAGTATTCAACATCTACGTTGCCATCAGTATTGTGATAAAATGAATCACGAATACCTGGAATACGGAACCTCTCGCTCTTTTTGAAATATTTAAGAATTTTTTCATATTCCCATCCATAGTTGCCCAAGTTAGCCCATTCATCGAAATCCAATTTATTTCCACGAGTGTGTATGAGATTATTGATTGTACTACTTCCTCCAAGAGATTTTCCTCGTGGCCAAGTGCAACGTATATCTTTCATTCCCAAACATGATTTACCATCTGGCTCAACTCGATAACCCCAATTATATTCAGTCATTTGAGCATTTTCAGCTAAAAGTGGTATTTGATTGAAGATTCCTTCTGGTTTGCCTGCTTCCAATAGAAGAACTTTCCAGGCACCATTTTCTGATAGACGATTTGCAACTGGTGCACCACCAGGTCCAGATCCAACAACAATAAAATCATATTCACTTTTGGTTGGTAATGTTTTAGTTGCTATTTGATAACTTTGATCTAGTCCATATTGTTTTAATAATTCCAAAAAAGTCGCACTTTCTGATATATTTATTATTAATACGACTGAAAGAATCAGTCTTAATATTCCCCTCATTTTTAAATGAATAGAAAATATAAAATAGTTAATCGATGGTACCAAACGCTTTTGTATAATACCGATCGGGCATACATGAGCTGCACTTTTATAGTACTTATTTTCTCGTTATTCATACAATAACGAACGTGATAAATATTGATTTACATATATTTTTCTACAGCTGTAATAATAAAATATCTTATGCCTCGCAGTTAATGATTTAATTTTATATTTTATGCTTTGCAGGTATGTAAATAATAATTATGAGTCCCTATTTTCAACGAAAGAAAAAATTATATAACTTACAAATTATTTTTATCGTTATAAAATTAATGATGTCATGAATGATAGGAAATTTATACATACATCATGTTATTTTGATATAGAACTGTAATTAATTCATAATTCTAAAAATGAATTAGCAGCATGCATTCGATTATTCCAATTGAACGAATTCAATATTCATATTTGTTAAAAAAAAACTTGTGGCTGATGTTTACACAGCTTATATTGATGATTGTTGTTTTTATAAACACTGTGTAATTATTTTTATTTCATGTATGTGCATAATAATGAGAAAAAATTCCATTACTAAAACTCGTGATTAAAAATTCCATTCTTTTAAAAACAAGAATCACATTAATGTTAATGTTAATGTTTTGTACGAGACAGCTAATATTATTGTGAGGACACATTTTTGACAAATAATTATTTTAATTAAAAAAAAAAAACAATTTATTAATTAATTTTATTTAAAGAAATAAAATTTGTTTAATTGTCTCGATGGATTATATACAGAGCACAGACACTTGTTGCTCACAGGTGCTCACAGGTAAAAAAAATAAACAAACTTATAAGCTATCTGTTATGTTGACCGATGAACAGGTAGTTCTTTTATTTCGTCCAAGTTTTTACACCTCTCAAAAGATATCTCTACCCATGGAAAAATAATTTTTTTACAATAAAATAAAACACAACTTTATTCTTATCATTTTCGATTTATTATCAAACAATTATTTACGAACATCGTTAAAAAAAAAAAATGTGGCAAATATTTGTCCATGAAATATAATACAAATTGTATAAACATTTTTTTAAAAAATAATAATTAAAACACTTGTTGAAAAATATTTTTTATTTTCCCAACTAATGTCAAGTAAATATAAATTTCAATATATTGATGACATTTTTTCAGCTTATATTTCTTATCATTTTATAAATACATAAATATATTTTTTTTTGAATTACTATTATTATTTCATTGAATTTTCATTCAATAAAAATAATTGACCTAATTTTTTCTTATATGATTCACGGTCAAGGTAAAAACCTGAGTTTTTTATTTCTTTCTTTTTTCATCTTATGCTTGAACTGTTTCAAGTACAAGGAGAAAGAAAAATAAATAAAATCTAGCAATATTCAATCCCCTTCTTTTTGTGTTTGAGGATGTATTAAACCGTTATAAATTCCCCTACCTACCTGAGCATACCTGAGTTTAGTATGATGCCGATGATGCTATTGAACCACGTTGAACCACGTTAGTCGTCACAAACCAGACCAAAAAAAGCCTAAAAGAAATATTGCCTACGTGTCATTTTTTAACCACAAAAAATAAAAAAACAAGTGACATTTTATTCAAAATTATTTATTTTGATTATTTTAATCAAGTGCGATATATTTTAAAAAATTTTAAAACACCACGCATAGCTGATAAATTATTACATCGTTTTTTTAAATTTTTAAATTTTATTGTTCGTGTGACATAGTATTTGAGAATAGTTATATATATTTTCAAATGCTAATTTTCTTATCATCAGTGTAGTGATAAAAAACAAGGCTATATACTTGAAGAGAAGAAATTACATATTACCATTGAAATATATGAAAGATAGAGAGAAAAAAAAATAATAACAATGAATAATGGCCACCTGAAGCAACAAGTGGGGACAAGTAAACAGGTGTATTTAAATGGTGATAAAGCAATGGTGGTCGAAAAAAAATCAAAGTCATTATTTTTAACATATGTATTGTGGCTCTTTGGTGGTATATTTGGTGCACATCATATTTATTTAGGAAGAGATTTTAATGCTATTATTTGGTTGACAACATTTGGTGGATACTTTGGAGTTGGATGGCTACGTGATGTTTATAAAATTCCAACTTATGTTAATGATGCTAATGATGAGCCAATTTTCATGGAAAAATTTAAAACAAATGTTCGAAACTTTAAAAAAGTAATTATATTTATTTTCATTGTATTATTGTTATAAAATTAATATTCAATTTTTTAATATTTTTATTATTTTTTATTTTTCAGCCGCCTATGACGGCTGTTAGATTTTTAGGACAAATTGCTGTATCAGCATTTTGGGGACAATTAGCATGCTGGGCTGTACCAGAAGAAGAAGTTTATGGACTTAATTTACGTTACTTGTTATATTTAGTTCCTGTATTTGTTGCACTAGGTAAGTTTTAAAAAAAATAAAGATATTAGTTAAAAATTAATTTTATATTTTTTTTTCTAGGTGTATGGGTTGTTGGTAATATTGGTAGAGAACAAGGTGATATAAAATTGACACTTTTAGTTTCTTGTTGTTTGTATCCAACATCGTATTACATTGGTGATGAAAGTACATGGTTAACTTTGATGTCTATTGTTGCAACACTTGTGTTCGACTCATTTAGTAAAGAATGGCGTTTAAAACCACGTAAAAAAAAATCAAACATCAAAAGATTTATTATAATTAGTTTTGCTGTTTTAGTGTATTGTTCAATGTGGGGAAGTTTCTTTTATTTCAATGCAAGCATAACTGATAGTCAGGGTGAAGAAATTAAGCTATCTGAAGCTGTTAAACATTTTTTCACTTCACCAGTTTGGTTGGATTTTATGGTCAGCAAATTTAATATTTATTTGATAATTAAAATGTATTTCTGTTGTTTTAAAAAAATGTTGTTTAATTTTTTTTAATTTAAGGCGTCAATATCACAAACTTGGCAACAAATGAAGCATCAAGGTTTCTGGGCAACCTGGTCACAGCTTGTTGATCTAACAGATCCACGGGGCGAAATAAATGCTTACAGGGTATATAGAAAAAAAAAAGAATCAAATACATATACTAACATAAAATTATTTATTGACATTTATAAAATTTAATTTTTTTTTTAATCAGGTGCTTGGATTAACTCAAACATCATCGCAAAGTGAAGTCACAGCCAAATGGCGTAGTTTATCAAAAGAATATCATCCAGATAAAGTCAAAGGAACAGATAGCGAAAAAAGAATTGCACAAGAAAAGTTTATGGAAATACAAAGTGCTTATGAGTTACTTTCGAGTACAAAAAATCGTAGGACGAAAAAAAATCGACGTGCTTGATAATATTTGTTATAATTATTTCATTTGTATAAAAATATATTGAATATTTTTACTTCTCATTGTGTATAGAAAAAAAAAGAAAAAAAAAATGGACTGATTTTAATTTGTTTATCTTAAAAAATTTTACAGGATTTAATTTCTATTATTATTGATAATAATTTATAATTATTTTCAAGGTTTTTATCTATCGGTAGATACAAATATATATTATTAATTTATAATAACTTTCCAAAGTTTTTATAACAATTAGACACTTACGATAAGTATTTTTAAATATACATTTTGTGTATAAATATTTTATTTTTTATCATCACCTTTAGCTGATGATTACAAATGGTTAAAAAAATTTTCTTTCATCTTGATTCTTTTCTCTAAATAAAACTTGAATAGTTTTATTTAAAATCAATTTACTTCAAAGTTATCAATGATGTCGTTGAAACCACAACAATCAATTAAAATAGATCTATTTTTTCGCTACTTTGTTTTTTTTTTATTTCTCGATGGTTTTACAATTGACGTATCTATTTTATCATTGAATATTATTTCTGATTTTTCAAGTATCTCAGTCGGTGCGACAAGTGTTACTCTGTAAATTGTTAAAATAATATAAATAAAAACATAAATGAAGTTAAAAATAATTATAAAAACTTACTTAAGCTGTGGAACACTTAATGGACGAAATAAATTTTTAACAATTGGTTGCATATCACCAGGTTTTGGTAATGCTGGTGTACTTGCACAAATAGCAGCACTTGTTAATTGTGATACAATTGAAAAATTTTTATCACTACCATTTGTACGAAACACACGTTTTAATTTTGATTTAATACCATTTGATTGTGTTGTTATTGGCACATGTTGTACTGGTATTATTTTACCTTGTAGTACTTTTGTTGCTAATTCTGGTTCACTTCCCCATCTGCATGATGTTTTATCAATTAATCGATGACGTGAAAATTTTTCAATTGTATCAGCACATGCATGACGACCACAAAAGCGTGCCCATTGTTCAGCCCGTAAACCTCTACCATGATCTTTTAACGTTGGATTTGAACCTTCATTAAATACATTCATTTTATTAGCAGCTATTTCAATATTCATAAATAAAATTATTATTTAATATTGAAAATTACCGGCAAATAATAATATCTTTGCACATTTTGTGCGTCCTTGAATTGCTGCTTTCATGAGAGGAGTAAAACCATGTATATTTCTTGCATCTAATTCGATTTCGATATTTCTTTGAAGTAAAATATTCAGGCACTCGACCTGTCCTAATTACATAAAAGAAATTTATCATATTAATTAATATGATAAATTATATGTTATTTTTTGTTGTCTTTAGTTTTGTTGACAAAATTTTGAATTAAATTTGTAAAAGATTAAACATTTACCTGCTTGGGCTGCAAAATGAAGGGGAGTGTTACCCTCATTGTCTGGAAGATTTGGATTTGAACCAGAAAATGTTAATACTGTTTCTAATATTTCCGATGCACCATTACCGGCAATATAACTTATAACACTCTGAAAAATAGCAAAATTTTAATTTAAAAAATCATTTAAATAAATAAACAATTATATTTAAATGTTTTCCTCAATAGACATTTTTTTTTTCTTAATGGAAACAAATTCATAATGAAATTTCGAACATCTCAACATAAAATATTGTTACGTAAATCGTTATATGATTTATATTTATATATACTTTAGTAGCTTGCGTCATTCGTTCTGGATTATCTCGGTATTAGAATAAATTATTATTCTTAAAAATCAATTCTCAGTAGAATTAATTTTGTATTATTAATTCGAAAAAAAAAAACAAACTGAATAATTAACAATAATCCTGTAGACAATGTAAATTTAATTGAAATAATAATGACAAATGATAATAATTAAATGCAAAAGCTTTTGTTTTGAATAACAAAAGATTATATATTTTTTTATTATTGAAAATATATTATATATTGTAAATTAAATTCTATACAAAAAAAAATTACAATTAAAATTTGGTAAATTTATTAAAGTCAGTAGCTAATAATAGTGTTATTTTTTTATTATTTTTTTATCGAGTTAATATAATTTTATGTCAATTCATTTATTAAATAACGACTTGTAAATTTTTATTAGATTAAAATTTTGTGACGTATTTGTAATACAAAAGCTTTGACTAGGTCATAAGTCACAAAACATCTCGACATGAATAGTGAATACAAATCAAGGTATTTTATTATTTTATTGAGTTCATTGTTTCCACAAGTAGCATCAGCATCATTATCATTGCTATCGGGGTCAGTAGAATTATTTATCATTTAAGTATTCAAATTAATAGAAAAAGAAAATTAAAAAGATTTAATAATGCTAATGTTGAACATGGTCAAGGACATTAACAATTCTCAAGAGAGATAATAAAGCTAGTAGATTTAAAATAGACTGACCAAAATATTGTAATTCGTGAAGGCAAAAAGAAACAAAACTAAATTAAAAAAAAAAAAAAAAACAAATAAAAAAAATGATAAGGAAATTTAATAGCATGCTCGGTAAATTACTTTGGAGTTTTAAAATTGAGGAAATTTGTATATCGATTAGTTTTCAATCAGTTTTTAACACGCAAGCTTTTTTAATGTGAAGCCTTTTTCTCAAAAAAAAAATTATCTCAGTTATTATTTTCAACATTTAGTCTAGTGTGTTTTTTTTTTTTTTTTATTGTGGATATTATTATTTATCAAAAATTTCTTGAATAATAATAAAACTTCAATTTTTTATCAAATAGAAATTCTATAATAATTATTAGACAAAAAATAATGATAAAAATTAAATTAAATAAATGAAAAATAATTGAGAATTTAAATGAAATGAAAATTATATATAAATAATTATCATAAATTAAACTTACACGTCCACTAGAATCTGTGGCATTGACATCAACTTTTCCAAGACCTGATTTACACATTCTCGTAATTAAATCATTCAGTGATAATTCATCGGATTCTTTAGCTGCACGAAGAAGTGACATTTCTTCTTCACCTTTAGCTTTCGGTTTTCTTAATGTATTAATATCGTTTAAATCTAAATAACAAATACTTTTATTATTATTTAGTTAAATTATCATAATTATTTTATTATTATTATGATTAATTTACCTCGTAACACACCTTTACGATAAATTTTAGCCTCATGAACTGTAATTTTTTTTAATGAATTTAATTTAATTCCTTCAAATGCTGTATCTGAACTGAATGATACTGATTTTTTAACACCAATACGATTATTACTGCTATGACTATTTGGTGCAAGTGATTGACAACTTGGTGATTTTTTTAATTCAATTGTGTCACTATTAATAGGTTTGTGTAGTGAATTTTTTTTAAATAATGATTTATTATTTATACTCTTTTTATCTCCAGTCAGTCTTTCTAAAAATGCTGATGATTTTTTTAATATCCCATCATTTGGTAATTTTTTTTGTACACTTGGACCTTGAATAAATGTAATTATTATTAATTAAATTAATAATATATTTATTTTATTTAATAAAAGTGTTAATAGTTGATTTGATTGGTATTAATTTGATGGTGGTGTCATGTTGATGACCCTGACCTGGGTTCTATGTACAAATCTTCATATTTATTTGACACTTGTGTGTATGCTATTTGGCATTTATCCATAAATACAATTAGGCAAAACAAAAAATCATAAAACATTGATTGGGCCTTTTTTTTCTTTCATTAAAAATTTAATATAATTTTTTGATTTTTTAAAATGAAAAAATAAAAATTCATATCTATATTCATACCTTCTTTGAGATTAGCAGGAACACTTGATGATTTTGTTATACCTCTTGCACTTTTTGTTCGTAATAATAATAATTTATCTTGTTCTTTAATTTTTTCAATGTTATTTAATTTTCTTTTATCATTTTTATTTTTATAATAATCATTATTTTTAATATCACATAATAATTCAGAATTTTTATATTTTTTATAATCACTATTTATTTTATAATTATCATTTAATTCACGTGATAATTCACCTCTCGATGATACAATATTATAATTTTTAATAACACAATTTGTATTATTTTTATCACCTCGTTTTTTCCATGTTTCTTCTTCAAGTATACGTCTTACTTTCTGCAAATTTTAAATAACATTGAAAATTTATTTTATTTTTTTTTTTTTATTCACAAAATTAGTTTAAACATATTCTTTTAAACGCAACACACTGTTACTCTATTTTTAAACCAAATAATCATCAAAAATTTCCTGTTAGTTAAATTATTTTTTTAATTTTTTTATATTATATTTTTTTTTCTTGTTCTTTCACTTGATAATTTTTTTTAAAATATATATTTTTTCAAGCAACTAGGAAGTTATTATTATATGTTTTTTTAAAAAGTTTAAAATAATATTGTTAGGATAAACATTTGCTTACTACTGAAAGAATAAAAAAATAAAAAATATTAAAAACTATGTCTGGCAAGTTTTTGATGTGCGTAAATGGGAACAATTCCAATAAGAAAAAATAAATAAAATAAGAGTAAACACTTGCTGGCTCTTAGTCAGTACTGATTTTAAAAAAAATTGTTGAAGAATGATGAGATGATGATTCTTACTTGGTCTGATGAAGTGGGGAGTCTTGTACCAGACAAACCATAAGAGTTTTCAACAACTCTTGATGTCCAACGTCGTCCACTGGTAGTTAATTCCATTATTTGCTTTAATATTTAAATTTTATTTATCATTCATTTTTTATTATTTAATATTTATTTTATTTTTATAATAATAATTCAATTAGTTTGGGGTTTTTTTTACCAATGATGGTTGAGAGATTTTAGATTTTTTGATGAGATAAAAATATTGGAATATTAATTTATGACAATTATCATAAGTTAAACATACTTGAATTATTTTATTTATTTTATATATATATGCCCTTGTTTGTCGACACCCGGAAATGATAGACTGATTAGCTTTCGTGTTTTATACGAACGACGTTGATTGAAAATAGGAAGGCTTTTGTAAATCGCGTGGTTGATTAACTTGAGAATTTTCATGTCAATCATGAGGCAAGAATTAAATATTGATCGTTAATTAATTAAAAATTACCATCTATTTTTTTTTTAAATTAAATTTCAAGTATTAGATATTGTAAAATTTATTATTTATTTTCTCTCGAATAAAAATAAAATATAAATGTTATAAATCTTGGCATTTGTGAATTTTTTAAGATTATTAGCATTTTATTTTGTTGACATTTTATGTTTTTTTTTAATGGACCGTTTAGTTTTTTTATCGGGGGAATATAAATTTGAACTTTTCAACAAACTTTTTTGGTGTCAGGACAACAAGTAGATGCATGTAAAATATCACTTTAAAATACATTTATATATATACATATATATTGATAACATTTGAGACTTCATATATCAAGTGTTTAAATTGTATACGAGTTTGCCTTTCGTGTGCAAGGTCGTAATAATGTTAAAAAAATTCCAAATGGTTTTAATCTCACGTAAAAAATGACAGACATACCACTTGAAGTCATAACAAAAAAATAGAATAAATAAATATATGCAAACAATAAAAAGACAACCATAAACAAAGAAAAATTTGTCTAATTTACAAATATGAAATGAATTTATTATTAAAAATATATTTATTTTTTTTAAACAATAATTACATTTCATTCAACTAATTAAATGTAAAATAACTAATTTAAATAAATTATGTTTATATTTTTTTTTTTTGCTATACAGTTTATGCAAATTTATGAAGAATAATGAGCCTAGTATTTTAACAACAACAACATGACCTATTCAACTGATTTATCGTTGCATATTAGTTGGCCTTTTCTATTACTATCTTGACTGTGAAAAAATGTACAACATATTATTGATGACGCGATAGTTTGTAAAATTTAAATTTATTTTATGAATAAAAATATGTAGTTTTCGGGAAGTTTTATGTTGAGTGAAATTCAAGATAAATTTAGATCAAGTGAGGACGAGGGGTGAATTATACTCGACACATCATGATAGGTGATTTATTTTGCACTTGGCAAACCACTTTTTCGTAATTTTATCAAATTCAATGTTTATTTAAATATGATGATATTAATATATTTTTAATTTTATTTGTTTTTTAAGTTTCGCGATTTTTTTTATCAAGCTTCATATAATTTTATTGCTAAATTATTTTTTTTAAACAATTATTAATAGCAAAAGAAAAAAATATTCAAAGCTTTTCTTTAATTTGTTCGAATGTTAGTATTTGTTTTGGTTTTGGTTCAAATAAATATATATATATTGAATTTTTAAATGAATTATTTATAAAATAAGATAAATATTTATGTTAATTTTACCTGATTTTTATTTGACTTTTTATCAATTGAGTTTGCATCGGCAACTTTTCTATTAAGTCCCATAATTATTAGATAGTAACTTTTTTAAACTGGAAAAATAGAAGATGCTTTGTGACACGCATTGAATAGCTGACTGAAATATTTCCATTGGAATTTTCGATAAGGGAATGTTTTCTTCAACCCCTTTTTTGAATAAAATTATTATACGCAGGCGTGAATGTTAGCAGGTGTAAATTCATGATACCATCCTATAATAATTCGCAAGATTACCCATTTAAATTGTATTATCATTATTGCTATTGCAATTTTACTTTTGTTTTTTTATTGTATTTTTATAACTGCTCAACGCATAAGCATGATAATGTAGATCATGAAAAAGGCTCGATAACTATACAAAACTCTATCTAAAAGTTTCTAAAAAAATAATAAAACATATCAAGGTTGATTTCAATGAATCGAAGGTTCCTCTGCTATTTTTAAATTCAAAAAAAAAAAAAAAGATTTTATTTATAAGTTTATTAAAGCCGAGAAACATATATTAAGTATATTTCTATTTTCGTTTAAAAATCTTATTTGTAATTTAAATCTTTCGTTTTGTACCTGTTAAAAACAATAGGAAAATTCGAATCTAATTTTTTATCAAATAGAATTTTTTTTAAAATAATTTTTTTAATAATAATTATTATTACCTTAGATAATAATCGGAATATAACAAATAACAATTAGAGCATTAGACACTTTTTTTAATAACCACTGATTCAAAATATCATGTTCAAAAATTACCCTTACACTGTCAAGTGTCATTTAATTCGTAAAATTAAACTTACACTACCACTATAATGTTTAGCATATGATTATCACTTAACAATATTTTATTTTGTCAATCATGCCTACGTGACAATCTGTAACTGTGTGACATGAGCCAAACTTGAACCGCGTGGACCTCAACGAAGATGTGTCCATGTTCTATTTTTCGTCATGCCCTCGAAAATTTTTTTTCTTCTATATAACACACAAAAATACGACACAGAAAAAAAAAAAAACAATATATAATATAAAATTAAAATGAAATTGAATGATTAGAAAAATAAGAAATTCATTTTAAATAATTATTCAAATCAATGTAGAGAAAAAAAGTTTTATTTCTTTTGTCGTATTTCTTTTTTTTTTTAAATAACGTACAGATAGTTTGACATCGAGGGATGATCTGTCAATGACGATAAACAATAAATTCCATTTATCCCTGATTTAATAATGCAATTATTATTAATGTATTTAAATTTCTTTTATTATTTTATTTTATCAATTATACTATATACTTTATTTAAATTCTATTAATAATTCATTCAAATTTAATGACTTTTTAACATTTAAAAATAGTCGATTGGAAAATACAACTGTGACATTAAATTTTTTTTAAATTTTCGTTTTATCATTTGGCAACAATCAACAACAACTGGGACTTTCTTTTTTACACATCAAATTCGACATTAAAATTGTTTAACTTTTTTTTTAATTCACACTAAAATGCAATGAAATAAATTCTAAAAAACATAAGTTATATACTGGTTAGTTATTTGTTTTTTTTTTTGATAATAAAATAATACTTGATTTTTAAAATATTGGCAGTGAGGAAAAATTGATAATGGCATTGCCTGAATTTTTACTATAAATAATTTATAATCAAAAAATTGTCTAGTCGTTTGTTTTGTTATTTGAATTTGATTTTAATTTACTTGAATATTATTTATTGTACCCATGATGCTGGTACCCAAAGTGGTTCTGATTCAATTCTCAATATTTCACCGACCAATTGTTCAAATGCCATTGACAAATCAGCATTTATTATCACTTGATCAAACAAATGAGAGTATAAAAATTCAATTCGAGCTGCACTGTGTAAAATTTCATTAAATTCATCATCCTAAAATACAAAAGAACAAGTATAAATATCATAAACAGACAATCGAAAACACAAAAAGATGAATTAATAATTCAAAGAAAAAAAAAAAAGAAATTTATTTACCGTAAAACCTCTGGAGTTTGATTCATCAAATGTTGATCTAGCACGATATTCATTTCTTGTTTCTTTGAGAATTTCAAATCTCGGTGGTTTAATATAAATAACATAGGGTTTTGATTGTGGTGTTCTTAACATTTTTAATGCTTGATAATGAGGATTTAATATGCAAACAAACCCAGCATCAATTAACGAGTTAACACTTTCACCACTTGTACCATATAAATTACCCTTGTATTCACCATACTCAATAAATTTACCAGCTTCAATATCTTCATCAATTTTTTCACGGGTTACAAAGTGATATTCTTTACCATCAACCTCACCAGGTCTAGGGGGTCTTGATGTATCTGTAAAATCAATGATATAATTAATAAATTTGCCATTTGTTTGTTTGTAGTATTTTTTTTCTTCTTGAACTCACATGGTACAGGTGTTTTATATTTATTTGGATCAGTTGCCATTAATCGTCGTTTTAGTTCATTTCTACCAACACCTGGTGGACCAATAAGTACAATTGGTCTGTATAGACCAGGTCTTGGATATAATTTTGCAACTTCTTCATATGTTGGTATTTCTTCTCGATCAAAATCATCATTTTCTGTTGCATCATACATAATTTTTTTAGTTTTAATACTATTTAAATTACATTTTGTTGGTGAACCGTGTGACGATGAGGTACTAGGACGGGGACATAATGAAGGCAAGGGTACTGGCACAGAACACAAGCCTAACAAAAAGAAAGGAAACACATCTTGTTAGTTGTGGTTAATCACATGGGTCCAAAGCCATTAGTCATTTTATCATCATCATGATAATAATGTTAAAAAATATTTATGATAAGTAGTATAGTTATGATATTTTTCTTACTCATACTATCTGCATTGTCATCAGTTTTATCATTTTGCTGACGTTCAAGAATAATTCTACGTTCTTGAAGTGCTCTACTTGGAATTAAACCCGCTCTCATATTTCTGTCACCTTCACGACGTGCTTGCCACCAGTATGCATCATCTTGACTAACAATATGTAATACATCACCATTATTGAAATCAAGACCAGCTTCTTTACATGGTATATATGGATCTTCAGCTGCTTTGTAAGAAAAATGTGCTCTCACACGAACCTAATGCAAAGAAAAATAATACAATTTAAATTATAATATATACATAATATATATTTAATTGTTATTGTTTTTATATCAATCACCTTGCTTTCTCGTATTCCACTTTTACTATCTGCTGGTATTATTTTGAAGGTGATAGTGCCTTCTGAATTTTGCTATTATGAAAAATATTATAAAATAAAAAATGATAGTACAATTTATTTGATTATTTTATAAAATGTTTTTTACCAATATTTTTAAAACGTCATTTGGAGTTTTCCCTTCAACAGAAATTCCATTGACTTCAACAACTTCATCACCTACGTGAATTAAACCCGATCTATCAGCTGCACCACCATGCATTATTCGAGCAATAATTATTTTTCCAGTTACCTCGCATGTTTTTATTGTTGCTCCCTAAGTATAAATTTAATCGACATTTTCATACGTTGAAATTTTTAATTTAAATAATAATTCAATAAATAAAATTACATTTATGTTTTATTTTATTCTTTTTACAACAAATAATATTCCAACAAAAACAACGTGCTGTAGGACAATTAAAATAACATAAATTCAATTTTAAAAATAGAACAGTTTATGATAGAAATAAAAACACAAATATTTAAATTAAAAAAAAGTAAAATTTATTTAAAAATGTTAAAACATACACAACACAAATAATCATGCACCAAATAATAAATTAAATTTTTGGTTTACAATCCTGCAAAATAACTTACAAAGTATTTTAAATTAAATTATAAAAAAAAAGAAAAATAGCAAAGGCTATGTTTAAAATTTAAATTAAATTAATTAATACTTGTTGGTTTCTTTTTTTTGTCTTTACAATAATACACAGTGATAAAAATAAATAAAAAAAAAAGCATAGGAGGGAAAAACTTACCACAATTGGTTCAGCTCCATCACCGGCCTTTCGAGGCGAGGTTTAAAGATAAAAATAAAATTACGTGATTAACTCATTTCATTTGAATTTCACGGTTAAAAATCATCTCGAATATTTGAAAAATACATATTTTAAAAATAATTATTTCCTCATTGAAAATTTAAAGTTAACAAAAAAAATCGACTAAAACAGCATGCAATAAAGTTGAGACGTTTATTGTCTCATATTTCAAGTAAAAAAACAATAAAAAAAAAAATTACAAAATCCCACACGTTAGATAAAAAATAAATCTTTGATCATTTATTTCTAAGAAAAACTTAAAGATTATATTCAATATTATCAGGATTGCAAAGAAAATAAATTAGAAAAAAAAAATAAACTTAACACTATAATAACTAAAGGTTGAGCATTTTTTTTGTTATTAGTTTTTTAAAGTTATTTTAAAAAAATTACATACCAATGGTTCATCTGATTTAACAAGTTGTACAATTTTAACTGTTTCTTCATCTTCATCAACTTCCAGAGGTATTTCTGATAGTCTTGGATAATAATCTTTCTGTGCAACTGAATCATGAGTACACAATAATCCCTTAGATAAAAATTTTTTCAACGTTATTAACAAATTAAAACAACAATTGTTAAATGTTTTAATAAGTAAATAGTGTTACCTGTATATGTGGTTTTTGAAGAAGATAAAATAATTCTTTACACTCTTCTGATGTATGTGTTTTACTTGCAAGCAAATCCAAAACATCAACATCAATATCCATTGAATTTGACAATACAGGAAAAAATTTATCATCTTTAATATTTGATAATATTTTATTGTGTACATTTACCAATGCATTGAGTTCTTTTGATTTAAGTAATTCACTTAAAAATCCAAATTCTTCATCAGTACAACTTGGAATATCAGATTTATGTTCTTCCAATGAATTTAAAAGTTTTGTTAATGCTGTTGAATATAAGAAAACCAATAAATCAATACACATACAAAGAGAATATAACAATGTAAAAAAAATAAGAAAAGTTTTTATTATTTATTGTTTATATAAATAATATAAAAAAAATTAAAAATAATTATTATTTTTATAATTTAATTAATTAATTTACCAGGATCGTAACTGATGTTTTCCATGACCACTGCTGTCATTGCTTGTAGACTAAGTTATTGATTTCAAGTTCGTGGTCAAGCTCGTTACCTAGAATCTACTGATTATAATTTTCCAAGTTAAAATAAGACTTACATAAAAAAAAAAATTTACATAATAATAATAATTACCCTTTGATTTAAATCCAAGCAGCTCCAAAACGAAAAAAAATATTTCAACAAAAAATTATAGTACAATAAAATTGTAATAATAATTTTCTTATTTTTTTTTTTATTTAGCTTGATATTATTTAATTTAAATTTAATCCCAAAGTCTTTGGCTTTTTACCAGGTCAAATTTAATAATATGTATGTATAATTTTCATGAAAATAAATTTCATGTTTGTATTAACAATTTAAACTCTTGACACTACTTGTTTAACATATATTTTTTTTTTCTTAACTATAAAAACTAAAATAAATTTAAATATTACGTAAGATATTTATACACAACAAATGGAGGGGTTGTAGAGTGACGTTTTTATCCCTTATTTTATGTATGGTTTTTATTTTTTTTTATATATTATAAATAATTAAAATATTTTTTATTTTATATTTTTGTTTCACTTGAAATATTATTAGCACGGTAAAACTAGAATATTTATTTGGCTAATAATTTATTTATCTATTTAATTTTAGACTTAAGAAGACACTTTGATATTATAAACATTTTTAATTTTTGTTTTTATATATTTTATGGATAGACGATGCACACAATTGTGATGACATTTTGAAACTGTACCTTTTTGGAATGTGCTTATGTGCACTGTGCAGAAGTAATGTTAAGTCGATTTTTTGCTATGTATATACATAGTATGTACTATGCAGTGTTATATTTATATATATAATTGCTATAAAAGATGTTGGAAATACATCTTAATCCATGTATTTTACTCAGTATCGTTCCCAAAAATTGACTCTAGTTTAAAATAATTAATTAATTTATTTTTTTATTAATAACTTTATCTATTTGTTTATATTTTTTTATATTTATTTGTTTATATATCTACTAGTATACAACAATAATATTCCTATTTATTTGACAGATAATTTATCAGCTAGGTGGCGCGACGATGTCAAAAAAAATCGACCTGTATAAGAGAGAAAACTTGTGTTGTTTAGTGTTGTGACTTTTTACGCTTATTTTTGCAATATTAATTGTTAAAGAGTTATAAATTGTAAATAAATCGATTAATTAAAGTGTTCTGAACAGATTGTGATATAAATTATTGCTGGACTTTGTGAATTTTAGTCAAAATTAATGGACATGTCAATGGCGTTGGAGCTGACCAAGAAGAATATTTATTTGCTTAATAATGGACGAATGGTATGTAAATTTAATGTTATTTCATTATTATTAATTATTTAGTGCATAAATAAACATAGTTACATAATTTTTACTAATAATTGAGCAAAAAAAAAAATTACTATTCGAGGTTAGGTTGTCATTGTTTATAAAACAAAGAGATTATCAATTTATTTATAAACAACTATGAATATTTATCATCCATAGCATTGTTGTATCATCCTTTTTGTATAAGAATCGTTTTTTTGTTAATAACAATGAAAAATTATCAAATATTTCAACATCAATTTTCTTTTCTGGAAGGACTTGGTCAGTTTTTACATTTAATGTTTGACATTCATTTATTTACTTTGAGACTCAATTTTTTACTGTTTATTTGTTGAGTTGTTGTTTATTTATTTATTATTTATACATTTACAGTTCATGTATTTGTTTATTTGATTATTATAAATTAGTTAGTAACACTTTCTTTTATTCTCTTTGTTTTTTGTTAATAATTACTCCAGTTTAAAAAAAAAATTATAACATAATGTTTAAATAATATATTTATTGTTTACAGATAATAAAAAGTATGGCCAGAAATTATTTGCAAAAAATCATATGACAATGACAAAAGTTATTGCTGTTTATTCAACAGTAATCAGTTTTGAACAAGTTAATTGAGTTTGGATAGACATCAGTGCATTAACAATGCTAAATGACCCAGGTCAGACAAAGGTCTTGGCACTTCATCCAACAACAGACGATGGTGAATATATTAATAATTGTTATTAAGCATTTGCCTTATCCAACACTTTGCTAAAATATTATGTTTACAATTACAGGGCCAACTTAATCAAGCTGCATAGTGCTTACAAACAGAGATGAACTTAAAATGAGATAAGTCAACCAAGAAATTTGCTGTTGCATCAGGATTAGCAAGTGGTGAAAGCGACGATGATGCTTATGGTGATGAAAAATATGATAGCTTTTATTTTTTCTTCAAAGAAATTCAGTGAATTAATATGTGTTACGTTTATGCCAGCACCACTTTCAGGAGAGGATGATGATGATGATGATGATCTTATAGAGCATCTTGTTGATGTAACTTGTGACTACAATATGACTCAAGCCCCTGCTGAGATGAATCTAGTAGTATCCAACAGTCGATTTCAATTTTCTCCATGATTTGTAACCCGAGCTGATTAACAACAAGGACATTGAGTTAATAATTTTCTATATATTATTGAAAAAATAAAAAACATGGTCTTGGTATTAATATTTATTTTTTTTTGGCAGAGGAAAAACATCATATGACATTGTTGATTGTACCATCTACTTCATCTTTTCTGCTCTATCAATGTTATCGACGACAAGGGCATAATTCCATTGTCGTCGTCAATCAGCTGACCAAGACAATTAGGACTATTTTAGGATATTAGTCTAGGTGCAACGAATAAAAGTTATATTCGAAGCTCTAGTGTGTTCAGAATCGTATGCCACTTTTAGAAAACGTTCTAGCAGATATGTTCGAATGAAACGTGCGTGTGTAAAGACAGCAAACTGTAAGATAGTTGGTGTTTTAATTTTTAAATCAAACTTTATTCGTGCAAAATATGCAAGTGTTTAGTGTTTAATTGATATAATTTTTGTCTTCAATTGAATAATTTAAAAACTATAATAAACATAGCCATTTAAGTGTGACATAGTGATAGTGACATAGTGAATAAGTGCATAAGTGAAAGTGTATAAACTTGAATAGTGCCTGTCGATTTATTTCTGGGATTATCTACACGATGAGGGGAACTTCAACGAGGTGTAATTGGAATTTGGATGATTGCAGACTACCTGGACTGCCACTTCTACAGGAGTTTGCTATTTGCTGTTTGCTGTTTGCTGTCATAAGGTAAGTTCCTCTAGATCAAGACTGACTAGTTGTAATTATTAACCTATCCCGGAAAAGTGCTTTAGTATCCTTGAAGTTACAAAAAATTGTTGTTATATTTTTTGAAGCTTCTTGTCGTTCCAAACTATTATTTGATTTGTTGTTTAGATTCATGTTGACTGAATAAGTATATGTAATTTTAATGCCAGTAATTAAATGGTGGTAATGTAAAAGTCAAACTGGGTCGACCCTGTCTTTCTCAAACAGAGTAGACGGGGGTGATTAGGATTTATTATTATCTATCGTGATAATTTATAATAGATGAATTATCACCCTTTTCCAATCGCGATGTATGTTAGTTCATAAGGTTTATTTATTTGATATTAAATGCACTTTTCCAAAGTTATTCAAGATATTCGTATTATGTTTTTCTGAATCATATTATGTTTAGGGTTGTAAAATTAATAATAGATAATCAAAAATAGTTATTACATTTAAATGAATTATTTATTTTATAACTTTATTTGAAATTTAAACAAAAAAAACAAGCCCAATTGAATTTTATAAGTCTACTTTGACTGGTTGTCGATGAATACGGTATTTTTTCATCCAACAACTGTTAGATAGTCAATAGAATCAATGAAATCTTAAAGCAATATTTCAACATTTACAATAAATTGAATAATAATATAGATAAACAAATTTAGCAAATAAAAAAATAAAAAAGGAAAAGAGAAAATTCCAAGTTGAATGATTTATTATTCATCATTAAATGATCTCACGAATAATTTACAATAATAGGCCAAGACAGTGTTTCCATATTAAATCAATAATTATATCAAATCAAAAATATATTGTGTAATGTTCTTAAAAAAAATAGAAGAAAAGAAGATGAATAGTATTAAGAAAAAAAAGAAGAATATGTATATTTAGTGTGCCAAGATGATTGCACAGGGAGAATGCTTATTAGTCATAATGACCATTGATGATGAATTTGTAATGGGGTAGAATAACAGTGTGATGATGTAGACAATTGTCATTTTAACTTATGTTAAATACAGGGAAGAAAATATGAACGGTGTAATTCACAATGTAACTTTATGACAGGGCGCTACAAAAAAAAAATAAAATGTTAAAATAAAAAAATAAATAGTTTGTGGATGGGCACGTCAAGGCAATGGGGTCATCATGCTAATACACATTTACATTTTATTATTATTTTTTTTAAAATTATCAATCATTCTTTATACATTTCAAAATGCACATTATTTTTATTTATTTTTTTAAACAACCAATGAAAAATTTACAGAAAAATTTAAACATATATCCATGTTTTTTTTTTTTTTTTTTTTTAAATAATTTGTTCAATTTTTTTTTCTCTTTAAATTATTGGCATATCTTTGTTGATAATAACATAATTGTATAGTTAATCTTATTGTCGGCATATATAAATTAAAATATTTATTAATCAAACTTTCGCCAATTTGATTTATCTCTTTTGTTCTTTGAATATACAAATCTACTTTACATAAAAATATCAATGTTTTTTCATCATTTTTTATTCTATTGTTTATTGTATTATTTTTACTTGCCAATTTTTATTTTTAAACATCTTGTTTTAATACTTATTTAAATTTATCCATTGAGAAAAAAAAATTGAAACATAATTATATTACGTAACTGGAGTTGTGATAAATGACAATCCCATATGTATATTTAATCCAGATGTCAAATGATTTGTATCTTTTTAAACATTAAAAAGAAATAATAATATTTAAAATGATTAAATTTAAGATAAAGAATCTTTTTTTAAAAAAGGGGCAAAAACAAATTATAATTATAATAATTGTATACTGATATTGTGATAATCATTAACCAATACAATCGTCATTTATAAAATTAATTTTTTCTTTAACCCTCTCTTTGATAAAAGTAAATAAATTACCTTGCAATGAAAAATAATCATAAAATATAATGATTATTAATATATTAAAATAAAATAATATATCTGACAGCTGATATCGTGGCTTTTTTAATATATTTTTCATTTTCATCTTACTCTATCGTAAGCGTGATAGTGCGCGAGCTCAATTGAGGGACAGCCAGTGTATTTTGATTGGTTGAGTCAATTCACCAATCGGCTTAAACTTCCATTCATAAGTTGTATTGCTTCCGGGAACGTCGATTAAATGGGGTAGAGGGGGACGCCCTCTTTAACCAGACATTCTTATCAGATAAAAAAATAAAAATAGTGGGAGAATTTTTTTATTAAAGCTACTGGCTTTGGTGGGTTAGTTACTCTTATGCAGGTAATACAAGAGGGACGAGTCAATGATGATGATGAAAATATTTTAATGTTAAATTATATTTAAAAAATAAAGCGGGGATTTGACTACACCTCTTTTTTAAATTTATTTATTTAAAAAACATTTTTTTATTTTGACGAGACAAGTAGAAGGGATGAATTGTTCTTCGTCACGTTATATGCAAAAAAGTAATATGGATTTATTCGCTTGACCATTTACAATATCGACAAATGAAAATATAGCAAAGGGAAAAAAAAATGACAATGATAATACGATGATAACAAAAAAAAAAAGATAATAAGAGTTCGAAGGTAAATGGAACGGAAGAGAACTCGTCAATGTATGTGAAATATGGTTATTGCCGATCGTGTCTAGTAGATTTTTTTATGTGGAGGCGGTTTGATTGAAGAAAAAAAAAATAATACTTTTGTTATATGTTGAATTAAAATAATTAAATGGAAATTTACTTGAAATGATAATTTATAATAATTTCACACTTGATTGTTATTTTTTTTTTAATTAATGGCTTTTAAATACATAAAAAAAGAAAAAAAAATTTTAAGGGAAAAAACCGCTAAATAGTCAGACAAGAGTTGAGAATTAAAATTTTTTTTAAAATAACTTGAAATATACAATAATTTTTTTTATTTAAATAAAATAAATGAGTATAACTTCAAGTAAATGTTAAAATTTCATGTTAAAAGTATATTGATTTCAGATATTTCAATTGATTAGTTTAAAAAAAAAAAATGTGCATAGTACATACTTATAGATAATCGCGTCGGTATTAATTAAGTTTTTTTTAGTGTAAAAATATGAAATTGAAAAAAATATATTATATATTTCTCTGGGGGCGTTTCGGGTGAAGGTCATGTGAAATATTTGCACTTTTGTTGTAATCTACGTAACCTATTACAGATAATAAATCCAACGATGGCTTGAAATAATCCGCCGGCGTTTCAATTTCACAATCACTAAAAGAGAAAGGGAGAATATCTTTTGCGCCTCACTAGAGTTTATAGTAATACTTGTATTAATACTCGCGTATACATATATATAAATAAAATAAATATATACAGGGATGTGTTGCAAATGTTAATATTACATAGAGGGAAGATTTTCAAACCTTTTAATCAGTTTCCCACAACTTGTAATACATCAGACAAATAAATAAATGAAAAATAAAAAAAACCACATACACAACAACAGTCAGATAAAAAAAATTATATAAATAAATAAATAAACTAAATTCCCATACATTATTTTCATCGATTTCACTTTACCCTTATCAAGATCACATACACCATAATCTGATTTTTATTTATTATTTTTTTTTTATTTCATGTTATAGAACAACAAAATAAATAAACAAAATTTATTTTATTACACGCAAATGAATGTTATACTATACCCAGTATTAATTAGTTAATTGAAAGGAAATTTTCTAATTTTTAAAAGTATATTAATTGAGTGCTAATAGCATATTTGTAGAAATTAAAAAAAAGATAAATATATATCATCAATTTGGATAAAAATAGGGAATAACAGGAGAATGATGATGAAAAATTAATTAATTAATATAAGATAATAAAAAAAAAAACGGAAAAATGATATAATTAAGAATCATTGAAAAAACATCCCCTTAATTTTCTATAAGTATGAAAATGAAATTAAAAAAAAAGAAAAAACATATAAATTGTCCAGATGACGTCAGGTAAAGCGTTGGCGGAATGTCCATGATTATCGTATGCTAGTCTCCCACTTTAGAGTCTGAAAGTCTCGGACAAAAATATTATCATGAAGAGACTGGTAAAGAGGTGAAGAGACAAGGATTTTATAAGCAAGAAAGTCGATGAAATGAGGGAAAAAAATACCCAGATGGCGATGAAACTCGGCTGGTATATAAAAGGGGGGCACATAAGATAACGGAGGTGGGGAATGATGAGGTTGAGGAGAGAAAAAAAAAAAAAAAAGAGAGAATTGAATTGTGTATCTATATGGATACCTGTATATTATTTTTATATGTATATATAAAGGTGTGCATGTATAATACCGCATGGCCGACTCTTCGGGACCCCTCTTGGTTGTTGAGTGCGCGCGGATCGGCTCGCGCCCGGGGCGTGAGTCGAGGTAGATCCCTTACCTTTTGCTTTACCTGTGATGTGAGGTGAACAAGACACGGCTCAGCAGCTAGCAACTTGAACGTTCTCCAAGTCTACCAGTTATCGTGGAACTGTTGCCTTGACGACACGACGTTGTACATTGAGATTACTTATTTTTTACCTCAAAAAAATATACATAAAAAACGAAACGGAAAAAAAAACGCGTGCGTGCGTATTTATTTTGGTTTTAAATTTATTTATCTTTTAATTGTTATTAACAATCGTACAACACGTGTATTTTCATTGAAAAATTAAAACAGAAAGAAATGAAATATTTAAAATTTTGAATTTTGGAGTAAAAAAACAAAACTTTTTAAATAGTGCTTTTTTGTTGATAATGTATTTAATTATCAATTTTTGGTGATTGTGTTATGACATACTGTGATATAGTTAAATTAGAGAAAAAAAATTAAGTATTTATTTTATTTTTTTTTAAGTGTTTTTATAATTTTTTTCATTTATTATTTTATCATCTTAGTGTACTAAAAAAATATGACAAATAATATTAATAATTTTTTTATTGTTAAAAAATTATATAATTATTTAAAAATTTAAGTGTGTGTTTATTTTTCAAATAATAATAATACAATGTGTCACGTGCTGCATAATAAAGTGTCAAAAGACTGAGAGATAAAAATATTGATAAAAAAGAAAACAAGCAATCTAATCTTTAAAAGGATTATAATTTCTACAATAAATAAAGAAAATAATAAACATAAAAAAAAAAGGACAGATAAAGGTTTTTAAATTATCATCAAAAAAGAAAACGAAAATAGATAAGCATATAAACAAGAAAATAAATTGATAACAAATAACCAAATTATATATAAATATAAAAGGATAATTTGGTGGTGATTGAATGGTTCCACTTGAGACTACGGTGATAAGGTCAATCTGGGATTTTCCAGATCCGGAACAGCGAGGCTTTTACGACTCGCCGCCCCCCCGGATGGACGTAAGCGTGTGCTGCTTGCAGCCCAGCGTCGGCTCGGGGGTCCAGCACCCTCAATCACAACAACTACCAACTACTCATCATACTCATCATCTCCATCATCATCACCATAATAATAATCTTACAAATCATCACAATAATATAAATACCAATAGCAACAACAACAACAACAACAACGCCAATAACAACAATTTACATCATCTTAACAATCATATTAACAATAATACAAACAATCATCATATCAATAATCATCATTTGGGTGTTTTAACAACAACAACAACTGGACAACCTACTGTACAATCACCCTATCAATATGCTGATCAAATAGTACCAGATCGAGGTCAACCTGATGGACTTGCATTGGTTAATACTGGACAGGATGCATGGCAGACTAATTCATTGGGTGGTACAACTGGTATTGCCACAACTACAACAGCATACATTGATTATTCATGGCTACAGATGCAGGTAAGATTGTCATTAAAATAGTTGAAATATAAAAAAATAAAAATTCATAATTATAATATTAGATTAGATAAAATAAAAACAGATATTAATTGATTGGAAAATAATATTATTAAATCATTCATATACAATGACAACTTAATAATAATTTATTAATTTTTTTTTTTTTTTCAATATAAATTTTAATGTAAATTGTAACATTGATTTTTTATTTTTATTAACGGAATATTTTTTTTTTTTTTATATTGAATGATATATTTTATGATGTTTAAGTGTTGTTTTAAAAATCTTGTAAAAATTTTATATTCTTTTTTTCATTCTAAATACAGACATCAAATAAAAAAATTTAAAAATATTTAATTATCTCACTGCGTTCTTGAGATATTTACAGTTTTAGTTTTATGATGATTTTTTTTTTATTTATTTCTTCTAGTAAAATGCTAAAATTTAAATCTAACTGCGGTAAATATTGCATGAATGTGTATATGTAATTGTGCGTATATATCATGTAAAATATTCATGAATAATATTAGTTTATATTTTTTTTTTTAAATAATTATTATTTGCATAGAAAAATAAATAATAAAAATATAAACAAAAAATGATAAATTTAAATATTTTGAACAGTAAAAAAGTAAAGAAAAAAAAATAATAATATTACAAGTTGTTTTATACATACATATGTGTCTCATTGAAATTTATCACTTGCAATGATGATTTCAAACAATTTTACGATTCAATTTCAATTCTTTGGTTTGTTGGATAGACAAGATGATAGTACATATGTATACGCATCTTCTATGATGGGCGTGAAAGCACCACTTGATGGAATGCGGAACATTCGATGAGTGTAAAGATAAAAAATATAAATATATAAAATAAAATTAGTAGGAAAAAAAAGAATACATATCAATATTATTAAAGAATAATATATAATTAAATAAATAATTTAATTGAATAGTTGGTTAGAGAATCAATTATTAAACAAAAAATAAATTAACTATCAAGTAAATTATTTAATTGATTTAATGAATAAAATGATTAATTATTTAATTAATTAATTGATTAAATAAATTACCAAACAGAAAATTAAAAAACAGATTAGTCAATAAAATTCGTAAATTATTTAATTGATAAAAAAAAAAAAATGAATAGAAAAAAAAATAATAAAAAACAGAGTAAAATAGCAAAAAGACATACGTGTGCTGCTCGGCAATGCGTATGTACATGTATCTAAGTACTTTATCATCGAGAATCCTTTGCAGGGTTATTTAGGTCAGGCTTAGTATTACGGTACTTGTGTCAAATATTTCACCCTCAAAGATATACACCGTAAACAACAACTCATCTCTTTTATATATGTACTTTGTATAAATATCTATTTTCATTTTTTTTTTTTAAATATTATTATTTATATTACTATTTATAAATATATATAGTTGAAAAATAAAAAAATCTCAATATACTGGATTTTCTTTTGTAAAGTAGAAAATAAAAAAAACAAAATTAATAATGCATACAAATAATGTCATAAATTTAAAGTCAATGACTAAATCGTGTTTTCAATATATATATTACCAGTATATTTCGATTTTAATATTTAATTTTTTTTATTATAGACTTATTTATGGTAAATAAATAAATATTAATAGACAAATATATACTAAATTTTTTAAATCATAATAAAATAATAAATAATAATAATTTTTTTAAATAAATTTATAAACAATTAAATAGCTAATTAGAAAAAAATATCATAAATTACAAAGTCGATTTTTTTTTGAGTTTAAAAACCAGTTTTTTTAGTTGAAAATAAAAATTATTTTTTCATAAATATTTGTGTTTTAATAATAGCAGCAATAATAATATTAAATTACAAATAAATATTTAAGGAAAATTTTTGTTTAATTGACAAAATTTTAAAATTCATATATTTGCCTTTTGGATATTATTAGGTTTTTTTTTTCTTTCGTTAGTCTCGAGTGATGATGATACGTTACGTTTTGTGTCTCTATGTTGATATAGTATTACATATAAATATATAGATATAGATATGCAGGGTTAAACGTGAAAGCGTTCAGTCGACCGTGAGTGATATGGATAATGTATTGACTTTATAAACGTGGGATCATAAAATAATAAGGCAAAGTAATGGTACCTATAACTATTATCATGATTAGACCCTTGCCATATTTAATATATACAGTATCCTTGATGTACATATCAATTCCCATTCATTTCTTTATAGTTTTTTTCATTTTTTCATAATTATTATTGACACTATAATTATATTTTTCTGCTATTAGTTTTTTTATTTTTAATCTTTTTTTTTTTTTCTGTGACACACTGTGTGACAAGATAATTTTTATTTAAAAAATATTTTTTATTATTTTTATGTTATTTTATGTGAAGAATCGTGTGCATTTTAGTTGTTGAAAGTTTGGCATGCGACTGAACTATACAACTATATAATAATGTTATAAGTACACATTAACTCAGTTCTATATATATTTATACCAGAATATATATCTTAATGTTGACTTGGTAAATATTCTTTGATACATGCCGTCAACGTTTTGTGACACGCGTCATATGTATTACTCATATATTAAATTTACAGAATAAAAAAAATTTAAAACGAAGTAAAAAAATTATATTAAAATATAGAAAATTAATTTACCCAATAATATGCAAACGATTAATTTGATAATTAAAAAATTTAATTTACAAATAGAAATTTTAATTGATCATTTTAATTGTTACTAATAAACTTTTTTTTTTCATCATTTTATATAACCTTGCTTAACATTTATTCAAACAACATAATAATTTTTACAAAATAATCGCCTATAATTATAAAAAAAAAACCAATGTGAATATAAATTCAATTTAAAATTCTCAGTAAAAAAAAGGGTTGGAATAATATCGATTTCATTACACATACATCCCTTGAATGTTGAAAAAAAAAAAAGCTTGAATTACTGTGACATCAAAAGAGGGAGAAATAAAATAAAAAATTGAATTAGGGTCGATGCTAATTAATTGAAATTGATCTGTTTTTATATCTCGTTCAATAAATTCCATTAGTAAAATAAAATAATGTTATCTTTTTATAATTTATATAAAAAAACTGATGGAATTTGTTGTAATTTATTTAATCATTTAATTTAATTTATTTATATATGTTTAGTTTTAAAGGGTAGACATTGTCCTATCTTATATTATTACATAACATAAATGGTATTACAGACACGGCTTGTGCGTATAAGAATTTGTCCAAGAGAAGAAAAACGGATATTTACGATTATCGTGTCTGTTTAAACGACAAAACCGGACGAAGCGATTCCACGGTTCACCTCCTCTATATACCATATAAATATAAATGCGTACATACAATGTGTAACCAATGATTCTTCTTTGTGATCATTAACTCAATTTTATTTATTCATTATTATTATTTTTTTTTTTTCACAATATTTTTTTCTATATTTAAATGACGCGAAAAAAAAAGTTTATCAACAAAATTATATACAATATTATTTTAAATATTTATCAATTTTTTTATCCGATAAAAGAAATATGAAAAAATTAATTAAGTAAAATTTATATTTTCAAGAAAAAATTGAATTTATTAATTGTTTGAATATTAATAAAATTGAGAAATAGTTAAAAATTATAGTTTATAAATGATTGAAGAGTTGCAATTATTGTGAGTCATGATATTTTAGTATTAGAGTGGTAAGTTAAATAAGTGGGTGCATAAATGTGTCGGTTAACTACGAGTATTATTGCAATGTACACTTTGGTATTATAATACCAGCATCATACATACTCTGATGGTCCAAAATGATATTCCTTTCTCTCATTCATCCCACGCTCAAGACAACTTTTGATTCAGTGTGTTGGTTATTTTAAAAAAATACATTTTTTTTATTATGTGCATGCAGGTTCATGTGCTCAATTACAAACTCACAAAACACTCTTTTATTCATTCAGTATGTATACACACCTGAACACAATAACACACACTTTAAAAAAATAAAAAATAATACTTAAAAATGCAGATTTTGTAATTACACACGATGCTGAATCTTAACAACTTAATTAAAATGATCAACATAGTTTTCATTTCAATTAACATTTTTATTTAAAATGGAAAAAAAATAAATGATATTACTTGTATAGAAAAAAAAAAAATGACGTCAATAATGTAGAAGCAGTTTTTTTTTTTTTAGTTCATTCCTTTGAGAAAATGGTGTTAACGCTAATGTCATTTTCAAGTTTTATAAATGTCATTGTGGTTTTAATATGAGTCATAAATAAAAATGTAATTTATTATGAGTCAGGCATTGAGTATAGAATACATTTGACAATTTATTTATCTTATTTTTTTTTCAAAATCAAAAGTGTGGTATTCATTAATCATTCAAGACATCTTGAACTATGTCATTACATATTTTGCATAAAAAATATATATATGTATTTTATTTATACTATTTTAATATTTAATAGTTCGGAATTTATTTTGAGTGAATATTTTATTAAAATACAAAAATTTGGCAAATTTATTTTTATAACAATTTCAGTGTAGATATTTTTTACATGGGGTTTTTCTATATTAGTTATGGGAAACTTTTGGTTATAAAAAAAAGGATTATTTGACCCTTAAATCACCCTTTAAGTTTTGACAAACAATATATAGTTCAAGCAATGTTACGGACAATTTACTCACAAAATTAGTTACAAAATGCCTCGGTCTATCTGCCCATCAGGCAACTTCCGCTTCCTTCATGAGTAAATACGATGAACAAGAAAGAGTATAAATATATGGAGACCCATTAAAATTGCTGGAGAGTTGAGAAGAGTTATTGTTCAATGTTCATGGAATATTGCCATTATGGATTTTAGTATACACACAGTAACAATTTATGATTATAGCATTTATTTTATGTTTATATATTCAACTTGTTACTTATTATATTAAAATTTTATTATTATTTATTTAACTTTTTTTTGTTTATAATTTCTTTTTCTATTAAAATTATAATTCATTAAAATAATTCTAATATCGTTTTTTTGTGTTACATAATTTTGTATCATTTAAAAGTTTTGTTTTAATCGTGTTGGCCCAACCCTATTTTTTCTTAAATTGCAAAACTCATCCAATTAAATTGTTTAAACATCATTCAAACACATTGCATTGTCTTTTATGTTTAATACAAGGACAATATCTATTTAAAAATAAATAAAAAATCAATTCGCTTCTGTTTATCATCTCTTTTTTTTTTTTTTTTTAACAACAATGAGCCAAGTTAAAGTGTTTTGGCATTGATTTTAAAATTACAATAATTCTATTCAAAATGTTTTACGAAAAAAAATTTTCCTTTTAACAACCAATTATTGATCAATAATAAAAGCAATTAAAAATACTTTAACTATTATTTTTTATAGTATATAAGTATATTTTTTTTGAGTAACTATAAAATTTTTTTTTATTATTATTCAAGCAATTAAACAAATGCCAAAATAATTATGAAAAAAAATAACTTGAGATAATTAATTAATATATTTTAATTAGTAAATAAAAAAAATTTCTAATTTTAATTTATTTATTATCTCGTAAAATTTAATTTGTCATTTTAAAATATAAATTTTATTTTCATAAAAGATTTGATTTGTTTAGATGATTTTTTGGTATAAAATTTTGACTAATTTTGATGATAATTGATGGAAAATTATACGGACAATAAAGGGTAGTTGTGTGAGTTAAATTATAAGGGGAAAAAAAATAAAATTATAAAAATGATAGCCAGGAAACAGATATGATGCGCGTCGCGAAGCGTGAAACATAGTGATCGCGCCCATACTGATTATATGCATACGCGAACATGTAAAATAAATAAATAAGTAAATAAATAAATAAATAAATATATATATATATGAAAACAAAAGTACAATGTATTATGCGTAGGTGTTAAAAAGAGTCAGGTATATAAAGTTGAGGTATGAAGCCGCAGTAAAAGACCTAAAAGTATTCGTAAATATAATTTAATTTTTGTTGATGTATATGTGCAGAGTATAAATATCAAAAGAATATCATAATATATATATATAATGTACTCAAGAGAATAATGAACGTACAAAGAAAAAATAAAAAAAGTTAAAATGCCAAAAATTACAAATAAAAACCCTCAACGAAAATTTAAACTTCGTTCCAACGATTATATGGAAAGAGTGTAATCACCCTAATAATGTAATCGCATGGGAAGTTTAATACAATAAAAAAAAAGACGTTAACATGTTATATATTTGCCATGAAACTCATTAAAATTTACCCTATGTATTTGATCTCAATAAATATTATATATATTCTCACGAAATTTTATATACATTTCACACCAACCGTGACGATTCAATTTTATTAAGTTTGCCTTTTTTTTATTTACAATTAATTTTTATTTTTTTTTTTTTAATTTTGATATATAAATAATACACTGGCAATGTTTTATTATATGTAGAAAAATAGAATATAATATTAATTTTAATATTTTTTTTTCAAATACACAAGGCGTTTTGAATTTTTATTATAATTTTATGGAAAATAATTATTGCGTAAACACAACACAGATTTAGCCATTAGAAATAACTTTTTTTTTTTTTCTTAAATAATTAGGTGATATTAAAATTTGTGCTTCTATGATTTTAGATAGTACAAATTTATAGCTGAAATTTAAATTCTCAATTGATCAATTTTTTATTTCTCTTTTATTAGTAATTAATTTTATAAAAAAATAATTATTATCAATTAGAAAATTAATTTTTTTAATTAAAAAAAAAAAATATTTTTCTATTGTTTATTAAATACTGTTAATTATTTTTAAATAAAAAAAAATTAATATACTACTAAGTAAGATTTTTAAATGAAAAAATTTAACAATACATTTGATGACGCGAATAAATTTTGAAATAATATTTTACAGTTTCAAGACAAATAACAAACTGATAAGAAAAATAAAAAAATTACATATATATTTTTATAAAGAATACAAACACTTCCGGATTTAGAAAAAAAGAAAAAAAATTTTGTGTCAGTTTCTTTTCACAGTATCTCACTTATTTATTTATATTTATTTTTTCTTTTTAAATAATGTCTTTTATTATTTCAACTGATTGTATAACTGTTCATCTATCAATAGCCTAAATTTAAAATTCCGGATATGCTGAGCTCATTTTTGTGTATTATCTATAACTCTTTGCTATACTTTTAGTCATCTTCAACAGATTCATTGAGTGTCTTTCATAAAACGCATTGTTATTTCGAAAAAAAAACCAAATAAAATTACAAAACCTGTATGAAAGCGAAAAAAAAAAAAAAATTTTATTCATCAACATATGAGAGAAGTGTAAAAAGAGAGGTTTTTTTTTAAATAAATAAAAAAATAATTAAAATGAAAAAAAAAATAAAATAATAATAGAAAAATCATGAAAGTGTGTGTACATAGGCTGTAAAGCATCCATATGACAATGGCTACCTGGTCGAGTATTGAACACGCGGTTAAGACTTGTCAATAAAACCAACAGGAAATTACCCAGCGACCTTATTGTTTATTGTTGCGGTCCTTATCGACTCACTCGATAGAGTCATGAATGACCTATATCCTTTCAGTTCAAAAAATAAATGAATAAAAATAAATTATCGATATATTCTATTGAAAATAAAACTTTTTTTTAATTTTTTTTTTACATAAAAATGTCATTTTTACATTAAAATATATATTGCTGATTAAAATACATGATAACGTGTGTATTGAATTAAAAAAATCCACATTGATATTGTCTCTTTTATTATATTTCATTGAATTTAAAATACAATCTTATGAAAGTTATTGATAACTAGATTTCATTGTTTGATATTTATTTGATATTTAATTTTTTCATAAATATAATTTATGGGTTTCCATAAAAACTATTCAATATTGTAAGGTGAATAAATATAAACTATAAATGCAGTTTTTTTTTTAATTTTTTAATTTTTAAATTATGGAATCAATTTACATGCTAGTAAATATTTTCTGTATTTTTTTTTTATTGTTTTTTTGATATTTTTATTAATTGTAAGTAAAATTTTCATTCAGGATATTGTGTGACCAGGATATTAAGTAATATAATAAATTATTTTATGACTTGATTTAACATTTTCATCAAGTATTTAACATTTAACATTTTATATAGTTTTTTAATATGAATTTTTTTCTATTTTTTTAATGTTAATAATTTTTTTGATGAAGATAATGATGATTATCATCATCATAATGACAAGAGTATAATAAAAAAAGAAAATGATTTGCGTGATAGTTTGAGATGTCCCCTGAGGTCTTGTTTTGCAGATAGATATAGTCCTATGTAAAAAAATAGAAGAAAAATAGTTTTCATTTGGGTATATATGGTTAATGTTGGATTGTTGGTAAAAGATGGCTTTTGTAGCAAAGCACGGAAGTCTTAAGGCCTGTATAACACCATTAGCATTGCTAGCCTAGCACTGGATGGATTGTAAAGCATCGGTATCTACTGTAATAACTGTGAAGTGGCGTCACGCCATCCATGCTAATGAGACTCGATTTAATGGTGCGATGAGCCAGTCCTATACACAATTTTTATTTTTTTCCAAACTTTTTATTATATCCTAAATAATAAACCATATAAAAATATATTACTTTATTATATTGTCATTGTAATATTAAATTAATTCAAACAGAACAGTTTAAAATTTTCATTAAATTTTTATTTTTTCTTATTTTCATATTTGTATTTTTGAATATGGCTTATTTGCAACAACAAAAAATAACTGTTGGGCTTTCCATCGGCCAAGTAACGGATTTTGTAAATTGTTTTTTTTTCTGGTATTTTTTGTAATATTATTTTTCTTGTTTGCATGATAACATCCATGAGTAAAATCAGAATCATGTTACAATTAATTTATTCGATCGAGTTGAGTGTTTTGGTTTTATTAGTCGGATAAATGTTTTAAATATTTATTTAATTTATATTTTAAACTCGTGTAGTGCCTCTTATAATTATATATGTATTTTTTTTTTTTAAATTATTATTACATTTAGAAATAATTAGATGAAATAAAAAAATAAGACAAATGTTCATTTATAAATGTAAATAGAATGATTTAGTGTTGAATTTAATTTGTTGAAGTTAATATATGTTGAGAAAAAATTCTTTTATCGGTAAATTTTTTATTTATATATTTTATTTTTTTTTTTTTTATATATGTATTTACAATGAATAAGAAATTTAACATGCGTTCCGTCGTGTCCAAGCGTTGAGTTCTCGGCCAGCAAGTGATTACTACGCAAGTCAAGAAGTACACAATAATCGTGTTGTTGAATACGCGACGGTACGCATCTTAAAGTCACTTCATATATGACTTATCACTTCAACAAAATTAAATTATACTTCTTGTCAATATAATCTTCTTATATATGCAAAAAAAAAATATTAAAAACGGTCAAAAATTATTTAAATAAATTTGCAATCAATTTCATTTTTTTTTTACCTTTATTTATTTATTTATTATTCAAAATTGTAAATTAATAAAATGCAGTTATATTTGAGTGATATTGTCAATTCAATTTGATAAAAAAAATGATAAAAAAAAAAAAAGAGATCACGATTTCGCGAGACTCACGTTCGAGTGAAAGTCGTTTATTCATTCGGTCATCTGGTTTATATATTTTTTATATTTTTTATATCATTTGTTTATTTTTTTTTTTAATTGTTTATATATTATTTTATTTTTATATAATATTATTTTGTAAATTTAATGCTGTTTTCAAGAAAAGTAGTATATTTATTGTTGAGGTAATTAATGTAATTATAAATTGATACTAAATTTGAGATAATTTAAAAAAAATATTAAATATTGTTTCAATGTTTACATCGTTACATCAAAATAACTTGTTTTCCAACTTGTTAAGACAACTTTTGTCTCATCTTGTCATTATGCTTTCACTTAACCCTCCTTTCACTTAATTTTACTTATGAAAAAAAATTTTTTTATCGATATTTAACCCCAGTTATTTACATTCAATTAATTAAGTCAATACTAATTAGACCCAAATTCACATTTATTTTATTATTTATTTTTTTAAAATTTTTTTATTGATCAAGCTGCGTGCAAAGTTATTGCTGTTACACTTGTTAAGCTAAAAGGCTTTTAAAAATGAAAAAAAAATATATAAAAAACCTTTCACAATTTAAAATTGCATTTTTTTAAATCAAACTCGTTATTTACAGTTATTTTTTTTTTAAATATAAACCAAGTAATTATTATGAAAAAAAAAATAATAATTTATTTGATAATAGTGTATTAATAAAATGGAATTAGTAAAGAAATATAATTTTTCATCAATTTTATAAAATTAAAATGATTAAAAAATAATCATTGATAAATATACAAATTAAAAGGAAAAAAAAAAAAAAATTAAAACAAGTAAATTTGGTTTTAAATTAAATTCTTGTTTTAAATTTTAATTATAAGCTTTGGTATTAGTTACTGTATATCTTTATACGTGTTATTTGATGAGGAAAAAAAATATGATGATGATGATGATGATGAAGAAGACGAGTAGCGAATGGCGCGTGCTCAGAGTTCATCTGGGAGGCGTACAATGTCGTGGTCAGGGCTTCATGGTTCTTGGGCCCGTAGGTGGTTTGCAAGATGAACAAGAAGGGGTTATAAAAATAAAAAATATACTATGAAACAAGCCAGATATAACGGTATCAGTAAGGAAAGCACCGCACTAGCAATTCAACCCATAATAAACACAAAAAAAATGAACGAAAAATTCATGCACACACAGCATCCTCTCTTGAAAATAAAAAAAATTTAACAAAATTATTTTTATTATCAACAATATATTCAAATTTATATATTAATTTTGTCTTTGAATATATATATATAATTTTTTTTCTCATATATTTATATTTTATCAACATCTGCCACTTGTTACTGATCAAAATAAATCTGCTCCACATCAATCATCAAGTCAATTAACAATTTAATTAAAAATAAATAAAAAAATGAGTTGTTAAATGAATATCCTTTTTTTTTTACAGACTTATTATGTCTTAAATTTATTTTATTATAAAATTTTATTATGAAGCAATTAATCAGTCAATTAAACATTGATTTATGAAGATTTTTTAAGTCGATATATTTATACATAGAGAGGTCAGAGGATAATAATTATGCGGAACCAATTAGTCTCGCATTCCGCTTGTTTCGATGCCACAAATATTAACAACTTAATCTAACTGATTTTAGCAGTATTTTTTTCTTATTTTAAATTACTGTTGTTATTATTTTTTTTTTTTTTTTTTTTTTTTTTTTTTTTTTTTTTTTTTTTTTTTTTTTTTTTTTTTTTTTTTTTTTTTTTTTTTTTTTTTTTTTTTTTTTAATTTATTTTTTTCTTATATGTATTTATTAATTTTTTTATTTATTTTTTATCTCGTGAGCTATGCACTTTGTATGATTGAGAATACGTGATGACTTCGGGTCAATAATAGTGAAGCACGTTTTGTCATAATACGATCACGTCTACCGGCATTTCTTTGTCCCATTTTTTTATGAATTAATCTGTATTATAAAGTGTATATATTTTATTTTTTCATTTCTTTTGATTTATTTGTTTGACATTGAATATAATAAAAAAAATATAAAATATCTCTTCTTAATTACAACTAAATAATAATTTGAAATATTAATAAACTCAATTGATTATTTTACTGCACGAAAAAATTATATTCTTTAAAGATATAAAAAATATATTTATGAACTTCAACTTTACATTTATGAATCGGCTTCACTTCATTTTATCCATAAAAAAAAATTAAAATCAAATTGATAAACAAATTTTTGAAATAATAACGAAAAATGGTCCAGAAATATAAAAATTTTCGAAGACGCCTTTCAAAGAGTCTCGTTGCGCAAGGATGCAAACTTGGATATAGGTCAAGAAACAAGATTTGTATCTTGTATGCAGCATGCAGTCCATGCTGCTGGAAGTACCCGCAAGCCAAAACAAGACAGTTTTCAATAAATAAAGACAGATATAAAATAAAGAATATTTTTTATATGTGTGCATTTGTATATATATACAGAAAAAAAGATAGAAAGAGCCAAGAGGGTAGAAGGAAAAGAGAAGTCAGGAAAAATATATAAGTTGTGTATATTTCTGGAGCTCGATTACTTGTGAGTGCATTTAACTTGAATAAAGCAATGCAAGTTGTTCACGTATATATGTATAAAATTGTTTTTTTATTTTTGTTTAAATAATAATAATAAAATAAACAAGAAAAGAGATGAAATAAAAGGTGAAAGAATGAAAGAAAATAAGAGAGATAAACTCATGTGATCCTGCAGACTTTCTAACATGACTGAGCGCATTCGTAACTCAACTTGGTATAAAACAAAGAAGCTTGTTTTAATATAAAATATATTTAAAAAAAAAACAATGATAATAATAATAGTCTTTAGTTTTTAACACCTTCTGTTAGAAATTTTTTAAATTAAGCTACGCCTCCCTAACATTATAACACCTCCCCTATTACAATTTACAATTTAATCACGTAATGTGATTTTTTTTTTTTTTAAATTAATATATTTATTATTTGGAATATATTTAATTCAAATATATTAATTGAATTTGAATTTAAACAATGTATAAATGTTAAAATACAAATAATTTATTTTTTATTATTTTTTTATCGAGGATATGTATCAATGTATTCTTTTGGCTTTTTATATCGAAATTTTACGATCGAATTGTATCCTGGCAAATAGTTTTAACACGATAGTTTGAAATATATCGTTGGAATTTACGTGACCTTATGCGATTCCCATGGAAATTCCATAAGGTTGAATTAGATGTTCTTGTGAAATCATTGCTTTAAATGCTCACGATACTTGGATTAAATGAACAAAAAAAATTTTCTTGTTTAATTTTCTTCATACATGTTTTTTTATAATTTCTTTTTTGCATTTTTTTATTCATTTTTATTATGTATACAATTTTTTTTTCTTTTTTTTGTTAATGCATTATGAAGTTTAAACACAACTTGAAATGATTATTTACCTTTGCATTTGAATCTTAATTTCTTTTTTTCATTTTTTTTTTTGTCGAGTTTGGATAAATATATAAATATATTTTTTTCTTTTTATATTTACCTCAATATATCGATAAGAGAACCAGCTTCTCAAGATTTTCCAAGATACTCAACCCCAAATTTATCTTGGTAAATATCCGTATATAAAAAAAAATTAAAATTTCTTATTTTTATATTTACATTAAAAATTTTACTAAATAAGACATTTTTTTAAAAATTTTATTTTTTAATTTATCATTTCATTGAGTGTTTTAAATCAATTTTTTTCGAAAGTTTGTTATTTCATCTGATGGAATAAAAATAAATATTCCAATTAATCTGATTTTTATTTATTTTTTTTTAATTTTCAATGTCTGATGATGATGAAAAAATAAAGAAAAAAAAAAAATGTTATCGTTATGACACTGAAATATTTTTTTTTTTTGAGATTGATTTCTTTTGAAAAATCATGTGTCAATGATTTGTTATGACTTTCACTATATAGATATTATATATTCACTGTATATGTATAGTAAGGGCATCAGAAACTTTCTAATAAGATACCATTTGACATAATTCTGATCAACTAATTTATTTTTTAAGACACCCATGTAGAAATTCTGGACTAATCAATTCAAAATTTTAACTTTATTACGCAAATTTTTTCGTGGACAAGTAAGTCAACTTTATTTAACTGATGGAAATAAAAAAAAATTATTATTATACTTGGTAATTTTACAGATAAAAAGTTAATATATGAAAGTATAAAAAAAAATTGATTATTATTTTAATCAGTGGAATAAAACTCAAGTATATTTTTAGTTTTAATTATTATAATTAATTTCCTGCTAAATAAGACTTTGATATTTGTATTGTAAAATTTAAACGTAATACCGATTATAGTATATATGTTTTATATATGTAGAATCATCAATAATATATACGACTATCAATTTATAAAAAAGAATAAATATTTTTTTAATATACTCATACATTCCGGATGTATTATCGCGACAGTACATAATATATTATGTGCAAGATAATATATAAATTCAAACTTGCTAGTTGCTATCCATACATATCTTGTCTTGAAAAAATATGAAAAAAAAAAAACAAAGTAAAGTTATTAACGTAACTCAATGTCACATTGAGATTAGAATGTTTATCATCTCACATATTATTCGTCATCTTTGACGGGGTTTCTCTTCTGTTTACTGAGATTATCCGCGAGTTTCGGTCTTTATCGCAAAATAAAAAAAAAAATAAAGTAACCATAAAAATTAAATATCCAAAAATAGAAATAACATATTTATTTGATAAAAATTATCAGTCACATGTTTCAATATACATCATCATCAACACTGTCGTAACAAAAAGGCACAAGTGCAATTTTTTAAAATACTTTTTTTTTACTAATTTCAAAAGAGTATATGAATTTTATTATTTCCAATTAACTTAAAAAACATCCATATAAAAACCATCAACATTTAGACTTACGCCTTTTTATTATTATGTAGAAATTTTTTTTAAAAATGTTAATGTCAATTTAAACAACTTATTTGTGATTTTTTTAAATTTAATTTATTTCTATATGTTAAATTTGTAAAATAGCCGTTAATGGAAATCAATCATGTTGTTACAATGTTTTTTTTTTTTTTTTTCATTCGAAATAAGTATATAAAGACATAAACTAATTGCCAAGTCTGTTCTTACTGTTCCACGCATACTTTTGTCCTGAAACATATACAACTATTAACTCGTAATAATTTACTCTTGGCAAGTTTTATTACATGCCCCAAGAGCTCAATTGAATTATTAATGACAAGTGAGACAATGTGCGATTAAAACCTTCTAACATTATTTTTCAATTTATATGTAATTTTTTTTATTTTGCTCTATTAATTTATTTATTTATTTATTTATTTATATATAATTTTTTTTGCAATTTGCCCGTGGCCTTGTCAACCAACAATCAGGGTGGTATTTAAATTTTTTTAAATAAATTTTATCGACAACAGAAAAAGTGAAAGATATAATATATTCACAAGTTTATTTATTATTTTATTATACCACAATATTGTATGTATAATAAATGTATTTTTTATAGACAAAGCAATTGTAACAATACGAAAATTTTATAGATAAACATTTTTTTTTTACACAGTTAAACATCATAATATGCAAGATGTCTATATACTCATATTTATATACTTTTTTATTATTAACTTGTTTGAAGGAATAATAAAAATATTATTTTTTTTAAATACTTTGATTTAAGTATGTTTCAAAGATATATTTATTTCAATGCACATGGATCTTATCGTTTGTTTGTACGGCGTCAATGATACGTGAAAAAGTGTGAGAAAAAACGTGACGTAAAATTTATATTCATTTTTTTTTCTTCTTATATTCATCAATTTAAAATAAAAGTTTAATATTTTTATATTGTTTATTTTATAAATTTTATTGTTATTTTAATTTTTTTTTTCTCTTTTTTTTTTTATCATCATTTTAAATTTTATTTATATAATTTATTTATTGTAATAATAATTATTATCTTGGTTTCGATTCAAAATCATTTTCATTATAATCTGGCAATTAATTTATCTGATCGTAAATGTCACAGAATGAATTGACCTGAACTTTAATTGTTGCTTCATATTAATTGTGAAATGTATTTCACATCAGAAAAGAATCTAGTTTAATGTTTTTTTCTTTTTTTTCTTTCACTCGTTTGTCCTTTCGTCAATTGGAATTTATTAATATTATATTTTTTTTTATTTCTTTATATTTCATGGTTTATAATTATTTATTAATTTTTGTCATGGAAGTATAATTTAATCTATGAAATTATTAAATTTAAATAGCTTAAACTTTAATTTGATCCAACAAAAACAATTAATAAATTAAAGCTTTCATGTAAAATAAGTAATATCCATTTTGATAGATGATTTTCCATCGTTTTGTAATTAAAATAAAATAAATGTCATATGAATTTATTATAGATATAATAATTGTCTTTGTTGGGTATTTAAATTTAAAGATATCTATTTAAGTGCGCAAGGTGAACCTCCCACACAAGTAAAAAATATACGATGAATAAAACTCGACCGAGACATATATATAAATTCCGACCCCCTTTTTCACCTCATGCCCTTCTCTCAAAGCACTTGAAAAAAAAATATAAATTTTTTTTTTTCTTTTATCTACACGTGTTATATATATCTACACACAAATGAACATACCTGATTTTCGCGAATCAATTATTGAAAAAAAATTGAAATATCTATATAAAAAGTAATAAAAATTTGTATATTACCATTGGATTTTATGATCAATTGAAAATATGTATGGTAAATAGATAATATATTGCGTAAGCTATTTACATCGTTACAATTCATCTTGTCCTTGTTTTAAATATAATAAATGATGTATGTTTATTTGTGCAGAGGAATTTTATTGTAAGGTAAATATATGAGAACACACTCGATTGGACAAATTGATGTAATTTACAATGTTGTATATCCGTTTTGACGTTTAAAACTGGTTTCCAATTGAAAAATAACAAAAACATCTCTGTTTTTATAGTGCAAATATATATTCATTCTTTATAAATAAATATATTTGAATAAAATAAAAAAAAGTCAATAATACTTTAATATTCGATTTGTGTCACCAATGAATTTCTATCTAAATTACAATATATAAATTTATTTTTAAATATTTTCCGAGCTTTTTTTAATTTAATAAAATTGTTTATATATTTTTTCATGTTATACATGCATATAGTGAAGGACGTACTATTAGAAATGCATTTTTTTCTCTCCTTTTTTGTATAATATAATAATTATTTTATGTGCTAAGATTTGAGAATACTAAAAAAATAATCATAAAAGAGGACCTCGATTATGCTGCACAACTATTGCCACTTATACCGTTTTATTTGCTTCTCAATATCACTGGCTTATTATTTTTTTTATATGATTTTATCCTTCTTGGTTTAACACGTGTATTAATATATTCATACGTATATGTATATTATGTCTCAAGGTGTATTTGAGGGTATTTCTTGCTTTACAACTTTTCCAGCTTGAAGGCGTATAAGTGAAGCTGGTGGGCAATAGTTGTGTGGTACCTCAACAGTTTTTCTTCTTAAATTAAGTGGGAGAATAGAATGCGGAATAGCCTAGATGTGATATGAGCGTGTTATATTCTAGAGTCTCCTTATACCGCACTTCATCCTCATGTGTAAACGATTCCTTCGATCCCTTTTTTATTATTTTTTTTATTTTTTCAAATATTCAAAACCATATATGGTCATCATGTTTACAAACTCTTTATCCTAAATTCTTCAACACTCTAACCATCAACTTTCCAACGAGCAATCTTCCAATTATAATTTTTATTATTTTTTTTTTTTTACTCCAAAATATACAATTTATTACAAAATTGGTAAATTAAATATATATAATTCAAATTTTTCATGATTATAATCAGTCTAGCTGTCAAAAAAAATTATTCAAAATACATCAAAACATAATATTACAAAATTTAATTGACATTTATTTTAAAACTCAAACATAAAAAAAAATATATTTTAAAATAAAAAATAATTAACAATTAATAAATATTTTTCCAATATGTATTGTTATATTTAACGCGACATTAACACATCCGCCGGATATTTTTTTGACGGAAATCAGGTGTACTTATTTGTTTATCAAAAAAAAAGTAATAATAGCATTTATAAAAAATAAATAAAAAAATCATTGCAGATTGGAGGGCTTTTGTAATATATATTTATATACTTGTTGATTGTATAGTCGTAGTAGGGATAATGTCTATTGAATTGAGACGAATTGTTGCTCTAGGCAATCACTAGTCCATGCATCCGGCGTGAAAAATGATAAGTCAAAGGTGCGTGAATTAATACTGTGTGTACACGATATTAACGCACTGCAACCCTAATTTTATAATTTTAATATTTTACCCTGATCAGTATGAATATTAAATTTACAATACATATAACAACACCATCCTGGGGTGGTGCGTGGGAGTTGCTTGACCGAACCATTGGAATCCAACTAACGGGAATTTCTGTTGATCCATCGGCTGGATTATTTCCTTCTTCATATACATACACACAGTGTTTATAATCCAAGGCGTATTTTTTGAATGAATATTAACTTCTCGAAGAGTGTTGAATTATTTCATTCGGAAATTATATATTTTATATCTTCTTTAACAAGTTGTTATTTTTATTCATCGATCGACACGAAATAGTCGAAAAAAAATTAATAAAAATATGGATAGACTTTCTGTTGCGCATGGTCACGATGAAATTGACTGTCTCATAAATAATTTATCCAATATAAACAATATTCAGGATATAAAAATAATATATTTCATAATTATTTATACACGAGATATACTTATTACATTATTTTAATTATTTTTTTTTTTATATTTAAATGATTTTATTCGTTATAAAAAGTTAAGATCATTAGTTTTAATTAATATTATTAATTTTGATGGTAAATGAGGCTTTAATTTTTTTTTATTTCAAAATTTATGTGGTGCATTGTATTTTATTTTAAATAAACATTGTATACCAACTAAATTATTATAAACATTTCATTGAGTAACTTTAGATTACCAAGATAATACTATGATTTACTTGATTCCAATCGGATTATTAGTTATTGTTAAATAACATATTTATTTTTTTATAAATTTAAATTTATTATTACAGGATGATGTAAATAGTATAAATATTCGATAATATCTATTATGAAAAAATTTTAAATAGATGTAATATATTTATTTTTTTTCAATTTATATTTTGATTATTAGAGAAAATTTATGGAGAGAATATTTTTTTTTTCTTTCACTTGATCTCGGTGTGTAATATATTTATGAGATATTTTAAGGTTTTTTTTTTTTTATTGAATTTATTTTTTATTTTTTGTTGACTTATTTACGGGTATATAACCATCGCCGAGGATAACCGTTATGGTCATCTCTTCATAGTATATACACCTCGAAGTAATTTTATGTATAGATATATTTTTTTTTTCAACTTAAACCTCGACTAATCGTGTTGCTCATTTTCGCGATTTTATATATACACGTATTTCGCTTAAGTTTTTTGCCAAAGTATATACACACACATTCAACTTGACTAAATTTTTTTAAACATTTTTTTATTTATATATTTTTTTGACTCCAATTGAGGTCACATATGCATTTTTCAAGAAATTAAATTATAAAAAAAATATAGTCATGTTTTCTAGAATATATTTTTTGTTGTAAATATATATCAAGATTCAGGTGATTTTTTTTATTTGAAAAATGATGATTTATTCGTGAGTATTGAGGCTATATCCTCAGGGAATAAACGTGTGGTTTTTTTTTTTTATATAAACTTTTCTATTTGGTTTTTAGGGGCGGCATGATTAGTCAAATTTTACCTGCAGGTAGGGCGTGATTTTTACCACCACGGGGTACGAGTTTCTTTATTTTTTTTTTTTTTTTGCTCCTATTGATCGTGATATTATGTTTGAGTGGCCACTTGAAATCGTCCCTCTTGAAACCTCAAAAATGACTCGATAAAAAATACATAATAAAAAAAATTGCAGATTGATTTTTTATTATATACATAAAAATTTTTTTTATATAAAAAAGATTTCTATTTATTTTTTTGATTATTATTATGATTTTTTTTTTAAAATATATTCAAAAGAAGCCAGAAGTATAGAGTTAGAATGGGACGCTAATGGGGCGGTCGAGTGTCATATATCCTATGAAAATTAGTTGACCACAAATCAACCAATTTTTTTTTTTTTTTTTCTCACTGTATATAAACCATTGTGTACTCTCGTTATTTAGAAAGAAAAAAAGATTATGTATATTCCATCTGGTGGTCAACAATGTTTACACATCAATTTATTACAGCCCCACCTCCTGAAGTTATCCAATAAATTAAAATAACCCCAATTTTCAATTTTTTATAAAATAATATATTATCTTAAAAGGAAAATCTTAAATTTATATTATAAAAATAATAATATTAAATAAAACTCCTGTTGTTTATTTAGATTAATTTAGAGGTTTAATATCAGTGAGTAAATATATAATACAGAAGTCTCAGGTGGACACGATTAGCATCCAGCTGTGCGTCATCACAATGATTTTTTAAAGATTTTTTTATGGACCTGTTGTGTTAAAATGACATCCGGACCAGAATACAAAAACCAAGTGACATGCAATAATAAAAATACTAACAGAATAATATTAAAAAAAATTATATACATTATTATAATAAATAAAAAAATAAATAGATCGTATATTTTGATGTTGAGTCAAAAAAAAAAAATGACTCGTGATAAATACATTTAAAGTTTGTCATGTTTAAAATCATCATTCAAATGACATTAAAAACTTGCAGGAGGGAAGGGACAAAAATTATTATTGAAGCTTCTTTATTCATAGTTTCATTTCGTAGAAGCTTAAAAAAAATTATAAAAAATATACATACAGTAAGAGGTTAAAAAAAAAAATGAAAAATATTTAAGTTTGTAGATTGACTACTGGGCTAATCCGAGACCACTTATCTTGATGTCCATCAATCCTCATAATTGTCTCATTGTGTACCATTCCACTTGCCATCAAATAAAGGAAAAAAAAAAAAACATGAAATCAATCGCGGATCTTTTGGCTCACCCAACACGAAGTCAATAAATATGTATCGATTTTATCAATCGATATATTTATACGAATATATTGATCAATTGGTTTTTCGATCCCCCAGAGTGAGTATTTATTTTTCATTCAATTCAACTCTTGGAGATTTTCTTATGTAACAAAAAAGAAATAATTGAAATTCCCAGTATCTTTTTTTTTTTAAAAGACAAATTTAATTTATCCATGGAATTTTGAATTTTTATTTTTGAATAAAAGAATAAATTTAGCTTTAAACTTACAATTTTTTTTAAAAAATTAAAATTACTATTTATTTTCCAACTGGGTGCTAATTTGTCTGACTAAAATAAGGTTATTCTACTTAAAAAAAAAAATCAACTCCCAAAAAAAAAAAAATACTCACTGATATATTAAACAATTATTGTCGATAGAATAAATAATTAAATTAAAACAAAAAAATTCTACTGATATAAAATAATGCTAGTTTAAAAATAGGAAAAAAAAATTTTTAATACATCAAGACTTTCTACCCTCACTGTGAATATTCTTTGTTACATTCATTATGACTCAGAATTGTTAGCTTGTGTCTATCTTGTGATGTATTATGTTATTTTCAATTTTAAAAATGTTTTTTTTTTCATCCATTATTTTTATTATTTTATTTATTTTCTGGACATACATGCAAGTCTACCCAGTATGTTAATTTGCACTGATGACCCCATCAGTGAACACGCTCACTATCCCTTCTCAACAGATGCTAAAACACAACTTCATAGTTTACATTTTATATATATATGTCTCTTGATTATATGTCCATGGGTTTAAGTGAATTTTTTTTTTTTTTAAACAACCAGATTCAGTCATACATATATAAAATACACACATAGATGAATATGTGCTTCCAAAGATCTCAACATTGATTCAACACATATCTCTTTATTTCTTGTTCCTACAATTTCTTATCCTCTTGATTCTCATATACTCCTACGCACACACATTCAAAAAACCATTTGACTAAAGAAATCAAAAAAAAAAATATATAAATATATATTTGCAAGAGCATTCCAACCAGTCAATTGCTTCTAACTTTGCATCTCTTATGTCCTTTATTTTTTTATTTCTTTATATTCTTGTTTTAATTTTTTTTTTTTATTCATCATCATTGGCTATACCACAAGTAACTCTTTATCTCGCACTTAACGTTGTTCGCCTGTTCGTTTTTACTAATCGATTGGAAATTAACATTTCAACTTACAGTATCCATCATCTTGTAATAATTTATATTTCATTTAACTCAATTATTTTTGTATATTTATATAAATTTAAATTTTCCAAGATTAAATATTATTATTAATTTAATCTCTTAAGAATGGTATTTATTTTGAATATAATGAAATTATATGAAAAATAATTTAAAGCTCATCTTGATCTGATCTCATTAAACACACGAACAACGTAATCCTATTTATTTATTTATATATTTTTGACTACATTGAGATATAATCATCCCTCTTCTCGTAATTCCCCACAAAATAAAATTATAAAATAATAATAATATGCATTTTTTGACACGCATTCATTGGAATATATAACGAGCATCAACACAATACTCTTATAATCATACACATCTAAAAATTAAAAATTCTATTTAAATATATAATCGAATCATTTTGATATACTTGAAAATATTTACTGGATATTTCTTTTTCAACGATTTTATGCAATGAATTTTTTTTGAAAAAAATAAATGTACTTGTATTTAAAGCAGTTGATCAAGATTAATAATTTTAAAAGTTGTAAAGAAGTTTAATGAATCGAAAAAAAAATAAAAAATATTAAGATAACCCACGCAAAGAAAAAAATATATAAAATAAAGTCAAAAAATACTTAGTTCTAAGCGAGTTGTGATTTTGTTATTTTTTTTTTTTTTATTTTTTTCATTATTGTCGTAGAGAATTAAGGGTAGAAAAAAAAATGAATACTTTTTTTTCCGAGTGTATATATGGTGGCACGTGAAAAAGGCCCCAACAAGGGGACTGATTTATAACGGCCATTCATTCTAATCGTCCTGAATCTTACATCCTTCGTGTCTACTGTTGCTTGCACATCTTCCAAGATATTCAGTGCAAAGGTACCATGGCTAATTGACTATAAAAACTTGAATATTTGGTCGCACCCATAAACCATTTAATTAACAAGTTTTTTGGAGTAACTTTAGTTTAACATACAGCACACATGTCAAATTCAATGACAATAAATCTCAACTTGATCAACTCTAAATTTAAAAAAAATAATAATAATAAATAAAATATAAATTACAAATAAAAAATAGTAAAATCTAACAAGTCAAAATGACTGAATTTCAATACATGAATATTTTCTCTTTTTAGATTTATTGACTTGTAAAAACATATATGCAACAATGAAATAAAAAAAAGTTAAAAATTTATATATAATATATACTATGCCAAGTATATTTTAAAATAAAAAAAATATTTTTATGATAAATTAACGTTATATAGCTTCGTGAAAATAAAAAGAAAAAATGATTTTTTGAAAAAATTTATTTTAAAATAAAATAAATTATATCTATTATAAAGTCAAATCTAATAATGGAAAATGATTTAAAAATTACAACATGAATAATAATAAATTATATTAAATATTAAATTAAGCATGTCAAATGATTCTTCACAGTTTTAAACAATTGTACATTAAAAACATGTGAGTGTATGAGCCAACATACACATGTCAGTATGTTGTCTTGGTAACACAAGCCATCATCTATTTTTCACTCATGAAGAAAATGTATATGTATATTATTTATTTACTGTTTATTATAAGTATATATTATGTTTAATGTAGTTATGTCTTGTATGATTTCATAATATTATTTATGCACCGTATAGAATTCTTCTTTAACTCATTCATTCATTATTTATTATTTTTTGTATTTTTTTTTTTTTTTTTCAATCTACTGTTACTTTTATTATTTATTTGGGTTAAATTTTTTTAACAATGATATACAATTATGATCAGGTGTGTGATCTTAATTGTGAGATATTGAAAATCATGTTTATTAAATTTTATTCAATTTTTTTTTTAATTCAAAAAATAAAGAATCTATTAACTTTTATTCGAAACGTTATTTTCGGTTAATTATGTTCTTTTTTTTTATTCAAAGATCATAGAGCTTTTTATCAGATAATTATTTTTTTTTTTTTTTGCATTGTTAGTTAAACAATTAAACGGTTCAAAAATTTTATAATACAGTTTTACGAAAAGTTGAAAATTTTCGAGATACATAATACTTTTTTTTTTTTTCTTAAATTTTGTTTTTATGCATTCAGTACTCAAAAGACATTATTTATTTGGTTTATTATTATTATTATTATTTGCATATAAAATTGTAGAAAGTGATATATACTAGTTATACTACAATTTTAAATGGAGACTACCTAAATCAAATGTCATCGTCGAGCTTAATTATGAGAGTGCTCCAACAGTGTATTCATGCTGAGCTTTTGGGTGGTCCTATATCTTTAATTTAAAAAATATTTATTTCTTTATATCTTGTACTATATAAATATTTTTTATTTTTATAAAATTAAGTAGTTTACATTTTTAAAGAGACATTAAATTATTTACTATGGAAAAAAGTATATTTATTTAGCTCAAAAAAAAAACATAACAAAAAATAAATAAAACAGTTTTAAAAAAAATGTACGTAATTAAATTTGAAAAACATATTAAATTGATAGACAATAAAATAAATAGTATTAATTAAAATAAAAAATAAAATTATTTGTCTTTTATCTGTATTGTCTGATAAAAAAAAAAATAAAAAAAATTGGCAGAAATAAGTTTGCATCGTTGTTAGACAGACGGCACGCGAGGTCGAACGAGGCCGAATGATGAAAAAAAAAAATATAAAAAACAAAGAGGAGGGTGAGGCTTTTACCCAACGTGTATACCACCATCCATTTAATTAATTAAAAGTGCATTAGCAAAGCTCGAATTGCCCAGGACTATTCTCCTCCCCCATTCGACCTGACTTTGACTATTAGACGTGTCTATATTTCTCTGCCATATATACAACACTAGATTACCAACATTTTTTTTTTATTTATTTAATTTTAAATAGTTTTTTTTTTTTTCATTTCTATTTTCTCGTTAACTTTTGTAATTACTTTTAGTTAGATAACTTGGTACCTGCTTTATGTATTATACATTTTCATTATTATCTTTATGAAATATATCTCTACGGTATTATAAAAAAAGAAAAAAAAAAATTATAATTATTGTTTTTATTGGGTAATTATTGATATTTTTCTATGGGTATTTTTTCACCAAAAAGTTTAATATTTTTAAATGCTATATTAAAGAAAAACAAATATATTAGTCATTAAAAAATTGAGTATTTTCATTGAATAATAATTTAAATGACCAATTAGTTTTTATGTTACTTCTGTATATATAATTTAATATTTAAAAATAATTTCTTTTTATGATTTAATGATAGACAAAGTGAATATGAGATAATATATTTAATAATTTATCCTTGATATGAAATAAAAACGATGGTCATAAACGTGTCATCGATTTAGTCACCGATGAAATCACAATATGTCTTTAAATATAACTAACAAAAAAAAAATTATAAAGATATTTAATTCGTTAATCTTTTATTATTACGAGATAAATTATCTTTAAAACAACCAGGTGCAAATTACAAATTATGGGGAGAATAAACTAGAGGGTATATATTTAACAATAACGTCATAAGTCGAGTGTTAGGATGCCAGCTGGATATCTCAAATCAAATATAATAAAAAGTAATATTTTTAAAAAAATACTGTATCAGTATAATCAAGTTAATGCGTATATCCATGTGAGGATACCTTATATATGGTCACTATCAAATCCTATCTAGATGCCAATATTACAGTCTTTCAAAAGACTATATATAACAATTTTTTTTTTTACTATTTTTATATTATTATAATTATATTTTTTAATGCCTCTGTTGTGTTATTTTTTTTTTTTTTGTTTTATTTCTATACTGTTTAACTTTTTTTTTTTTTTATTATTTTTCTAATGACTCACGCACATGATTATCGTTCTCGCCCAAACGTTCAATCATCATCGATACTGCATCGCTTCATTATATCAACTTGCCTCTCTACCATCATGCTAAAATATATCTTATGAAATATAATGGACGAATCATTCCATCAATTTTTCATTTTTTAAATTATAAAAATGATTAATAGCTCTTGACTCGTCAGTTTTGATTTTTTATAATTTTTTTTTAAATACAAAATTTAGAATCAAATTATAATCATGTATCTATATATATTTTTTTTATTCTTAATTAAATATTATATTAATAATTATTTAATATATATGTTTAATTAAATTTTTAAATATATTGTAATTAATTAAGTTTACAATTTATTTATTTTCTTATTTATTGTGATCTAATTTTCAAGTCAATTAATTGCGGGTTTTCTTTTTTTGTTGAATTTTATTTGACATTGACAAAAAATCTTTTGATGTTAAATTAATGATGATAATTTGTGGTTGTGGTTTTTAAATGTGATAAAAAAAAAAAGGGTGGTTAACTTGTATGTATATATAAGTCGAGTGTAAATCGCGTGAGTTAAAAAGGGGCCAAGCAAACGAGAAGTTAGCCAGGCGTAGGATCGATGATGAAGCGGCAAAGGCGCTGAGTAACAAAAAAAAAATAAATAAATAAAATATCAAGCAGTGAATCGCAAGATAAGAGGATATAAGAGAGTGAGTGAGAAAAAGAAAGGATGGGAGGATAAAAAATATCCTCAGGACTAGCCACGGGTCACGCACGCGACTTTATCACGTCGTTATACCTTCAGGTCTTCAGGCTTCCCCTTTCTTCCACCTTTCATCACTATCTTTTTTATTTTTTTCATTTTTAAATTCCTTTTTTTTTATTTGCTTCTTTATCCTGTCGTGAGTTGTCGAGGGACCCCCTGGCCCCAACTACCGTATGCACTTTTCTTCATTCTTTTGACCTTCGAACCCAAAGTCAAACCGCAAAAGTCACCATAAATATATAACTTAATATTTTGTTTTATTTTTTTCCTTCTTTTTCCCGACTACATTTTCAAAAAAATTATAATTTATACTTTATCGGGATTTTAAATATTACCGCCTAAATTAGCCAATAGCATTGACCAATTTGAAAATATACTCTTAATAATGTTACAAATCGAGTTAATAATATACGGATATTTCATTCAATCAAAATAATAATATGATTTAAATGAATATATAATTTAAACAAAAAAAATATAAATCTTTAGAAATATTTCAACGTGTCAAAACTGTATATAATAAATGAAATAAATAAAAATGAGAACATAAAACCGTTTAACTTATTGTGTACAATAGATAAAATGCTGACACGTGCTGATGGGGATAAAAAAAAAAAAAAAAAAAAAAAAAAAAAAAAAAAAAAAAAAAAAAAAAAAAAAAACCCTCTTTTCTCAGTTGTCAATATTTATTTTATATATATAAATTATCTAATAAAAATATATAAATAAAATTGATAAATTTATAATTTCAAAATATAAAATCGTTATTTTATAACTCAATTTTATAAATAAATGAATAAAATTGTTAATGTAAAAATGCTTTTATTTTTTTTAAATATATATTACAAAATATATTACATTAACATTTGTTTTATTTTTTTTTCATTTAAAATATATTTTACTCTCATTAAAATTGGTTATCGAAATTGATAAAAAACATTACGTAAATAAATGTCAAATGAATGATATTATGTCACTATTTAATAGTATGGATGACATGAAATTCTATACAGTAATTTAAAATATATAATCTATTGTATATAAAATGATAAATTTTATATATATTTAAGTACTATGGTGTACTTGATTGGCTGTATATTTTAAAAATGGTATATTTGAGTTGGTGCACAGACAAAGCAGTTGCAATATCACATGTATTTGTCTATGTATAAGTAAATGGGTATAATATCATTGTTTTCAATATGTTTCGTAAGTAGATTGGCATTTTGTTTGAGACAGTGTGTCGGTCGAGTTAGGCATGACCTTTGGTTAGAGGTATACTTTCTTTAAGCAACACGCGTGACTAGATACAAAGTAAATCTGAACATTTAAAATGAAAAAAAAATTATAGAGAAAAAAAAAAAACAGCACAAGAAGCTAGTGCACTCTCAGTGCATCGGAAAAAATAAATATATATATATGTTGCATTGGCTTTCTATAGTTATTCTAAACTTGGTTTTAACATTCAAATAACAAGTCATGTTTTACCACAGCCAATTAAAATTCTTGCTTACTTTAGTTTACATTAATTTCGACATATTTTGATAAATGTTTTTTAATTTTTTATAATTTTGAAATACGGAAATAGTATAATTTTATTTACAATTGTTATTTTAATAATGACCATACATAGTTTAACGAATATTTTAATTTATATAGAGTTTGTTTTACTATATTTTAATACTTGTTAATGAATAATTTCTACCATTTTTTTATTTGCTTTTTAACATGAATATTTCGATTGATAATCTATATAATTTGATGATTACATTTATTCTCGAAATATTCAATAATGTAATCAGGTAATTGTTTATACCAAAATGTTATTATGACAATGGTATGAAAAACCAAGAAACTGGCGATTAATTTGATGAATATTCGAGTGATTAAGTATTAAAAAAATATAATATTTTTATTACAATGAAAATTGATAACAAAGTAAAAAAAAATATACCGTGCAAAGTATAAAATGGCTGTAATAAAATCTATATATTTATATTAATTTGATATGTTTGTGCGCGCGCATTGTTTAATATACGCAGAAGCGGTTGAATCAAATCAATCTGGGGTTAGCCACACCCTTACTTTTCATACAAAATAAATGTATACTTATGTACACGTTAATGTATTTATATCAAAATGAAGATAGTCTATAAAGTCGCCATATTTGCGCTCTAATTTACTTGTATTATTTTCAATTACATTAAATTTAGCAGAATAATGATAGAACAATGCTTTCTTATTTTACTTTGTTTTGGTTGCTTTGTTTTATATCGAAATATACTTAACTGGACAATCGAAGTGGATTGTTAAAATATAAAATAATTTTAAGAGACACACTTGAGGTTGGCCATGGTGTGACCTCGCGTCTTGTGCATTTAAACCAAAGAGTAAAAAGATCTTTACAAGGGGGCTGGTATATACCAAAGAGATTCTATCTTTTCACCATTCACTCGCCCGGGGGATAATAAAACTTGTACCATCCATTATTTACTCGCATTATCGTTATTTTACGCCCACAAAAACTCCATATTTATGGTTAAATTATTCAGTATTAATTTTTTTGTTTAACTTTTTTTTCGATGGTTTTTGTTGTTATTTTGAACTTTTTTTTTGTTTTTTTTAAAAAAATACATCGGTAATGTGAGTAAATGGGTGATTTTATATATTGATAAGGGAGGAAAATATTGAAAAAATTATATATCGTTAAGCATCATTGATGGAGTATCAATTACTTATTAAAAAAATCGAAATAATAATCAAATATTATATACATATTTTTTCAATAATTATACATGTAATTGGATAATTATTATTTTGAAAAATAAAAGTTTTTTTTACTTTTTAAATGCATTATAATTATAAGGGGCTTATCTAACTGATGGATTAAAACAATATTTCCAATATTATAGCCAATCGTTCCTCTAAAATTTCAAAATAATTGTTTGATTATTTTCTCAAAAAAAAAAAAAAAAAAAATATAAAAAACACAATATTCGCTTTATTAAGTATACGATTATATTTTTAATAAACTTTCATTCATATTTTCATCATCACACTCAATTAATTCAATGAAATTGTTAATTCCAAATAATCAAGTGAAAATAAATTGAATATTTATACGCGACTTGCAGTTTTTTTTATCTTTTGCTCAGATAAAAATCGGATAAAGGAATTTACCTTGATTAGCATGAAACAATGAAACTTTGGGTCATAAAAAAAATAATGAAATTCAATTGACAATATATAATAATTATAGTAATAATAATAAAATTATGAACTCATGCATCAGAGACAAGTATAAGTAAGAAGAATATACCAAGAGCCATTAAGAAGCCGACGGGAATGACTTATGCGTTGTTCCTATATGAATACTCCTCACACTCAAGAACATCAGGACACGCATATACATTTATCGTGTTCAACTCTTTTTTACCTTTTTCTTTTTTATAAAAATTTTATTTATTTTTTTTCTTCACTTCGTCCTGATGTTTATTATATTTCTTTTGTCTTTTCATTCAATCCCTCCCTTAATTTTTTTTTATTTAATAAAAAAACCTCACACATTGTATATGAGTTCGTAACCCCAAGTTGAATTTAAAAACTCGTTATTAACACGAGTGACCTCTTCGTCTATGATTATTGGCCATTAATATAACAATTTTGTATGGACTCTTTCAGTCTGTCATTATCTCACACTCAAATCACACATTTTTTTTTTCTTTTAGTTTATTATAGATTTTTTTAGTCTCTAATTTTTTAAAAAACATTATTCTAAATATTTTAATATTTTAATAATCTAATTTTCGAATGAAATGATATATAACAATTTTATAAACAAAATAATAAATCAAATTAATTTCTGGAAATAATTTTAAATAAATCATTTTAGTAAGCACTTATAAGTTGAATGAAAAATCAATTTTTATAAACAAATTAATTTTAATAAATTAAATATCAAAGATAATAAAAAAATTTCAAGTGTTGAAAAAAATGTTATTTTAATACAATGAACAATATAATGTGTGAATCGTTTGGAATCCCGCAGTGGTACATATCATTCATCAATAAGTCAAGTCAAGATGTTAGCTGGGGCGTTTGTGAATTTCATGTTCACAGTATTTTTTATTTGTTACATTGCCCCCTCTGAAATATATTTAAAATATTCAAAAACATTGTCCATATTGCATGTACAAATCATTGAGAATAATTTTTAAAAATTAATAATAATAAAGAGGATGTTTTTTACATTTGGGAGGAAGAAAAAGATATTTTAAATGAAAAAAAAAAGGTATAAAGAGAATGACGATGCATACAATTTTAACCTACGATGAAATACGTATGTACACACATATTGTATATACATATTATTATTATATATATATATATATATTTATTTTTTATTTCCTACAACAACCTGAAACGAATGAGAATAAAAACAAGTCCAGGTTGAATTCACTCGTTGCATATTAAATCCTGGATGCATCAGCATAAGGCAAGTCACTTGCCAGGGCCTTTTTTTTTTTTTTTCTTTATAAATTTTATTATTATTTTTTTATTCTTAGTATATCCTCCTTCTTTTAGCCTCAAAGTAAATCCCCCTCAATGTGAAAAAAAAAACATTATTTATTTATTATTTAAACATGCATATGATTGAATCGAAAAAAATGATAATTTGATCTGAATGACTTGGTAATGTGTCTTGTACATAATAAATTATTCATTTGAATATAATAAAGCTTAAAATAATAAAAATTATATACTAATTAAGTCATTGCCTGCCATAAATAAATCAAAATTTTAAAAAATATCAAAATTCAATAATAAATTGCACAACTAAAGAAAAAAAAAAAACTTTTCTATTATTTTTCAGCAGACATCGGATTTGGATTCTCTATTATGTCATCGTGATTTGGAACAACTACAAAAATTGGATGATGATGATCAAGATAAAATATCACGTGATCAATTACAAATTGATGATTTTTTTGAAACAAGTGGACCAGCAGCATGTAGACCACAAGCAAGTTTTGTATCAAATAGAAGTCAACCATCAAGTTCAGATGATGATGTATTTCTTAGACCACCATTATGGGAAGATATTACATCAAGTATACAAAAACTTGATCCAGAAAATGCTGATATGCTTGGATCACAAACAACAACAACAACAGCAACAACAGCTGGTACAACAACAACAACGACAACTGGTACAACAACACCAACATCGAATACAAATATATTGTCACATGTTAAAATTGAGACTGAGGATATACAATCACCAGTATTATCACCTGTTGATATTAAAAGTGAAGCATTATCACAACAACAACACCAACAACAACAACAGCCAACACTTCATTTACTTGAAGGACGTCAAAATAATAACGTGACAAATTATCAAAGAAATGAACGTAAATTATACAGTAATAGTAATAATAATAATGTTAATATAAATAATAATAATAGTATTAATAATAATAATAATAGTACCAACAACAATAATATTAATAGTAATAGTCAAAACAATAATAGTAATAATAACGATAGTAATAATAATGATACGCAAAATCATCATATACATCAAAATAGTAATGCAACATCACCAATATATGGATCAATGACAAGGCTTATGTATGTATCACCATTAACACCACCAATATCTGATCCTGGATCACCAATTAATGGACCACCAAGACGTACACCACCACCACCATATCCACAACCATCAATTATTAATCAATCACATCGTATACAAACGTCATCAATTACCAAATTTAATCGTAGAAATAATCCAGAATTAGAAAAACGTAGAGTTCATCATTGTGATTTTATTGGTAAGTTTAAAATTTTAATTATTTATATAGAAAAAAAAATGATAATTAATTTTATTTGATAAATTTATTTTTGCTTTTTTAGGATGTACTAAGGTTTACACTAAAAGTTCACACCTCAAGGCTCATCAACGAATCCACACAGGTGTGTAATACTTGATAATTAGTAAAAAATAAAAAACGATTGAAATGAAATATGTGAATTTAATGAAAAAAAAAAAGAAAAGAAATTATATAAAACGATAGTTTCCGTTGCTCTTCAGGGCGTGGTAGTTTAGTTTGTATTTGTGCATTAATATATATTTATGTGATGGTGAATATATGCACACTGATGCACATGAAGAGATGGAATTATAGTGTGCAACTTGGAGTTTGCGACCCACATCCTAAGACGAGTATTCTCGTGTACATTATACAAATACATATATGGAAAAAGCTTTAGTATATATATTCAAAGTTGCATGGAAAAATATAACCACTGCAAATATATATTACTTATATACCACCCGATGCGCCATTCAAATGCATTATTTTATCATGATATTGTAACCAACATTCAAACTTGAATCTTGTTATTAATATTTTTTTAAATTTTAAATATTTTATCAAAATATTTATACAAACCTTTTTATTTTTAATTTAATTCAATTTTCGTTTCATTTTTTTTTTAATCAATTCAATACATGACTTTTTAAATATATATATTTTAGATTAATCACTTGTATAAATATTTGTCAAATCATTCATCAAATTAATCTTTATAATTTATTTTTTTTATTTATCATATAATTTACATGTTGATTTTTTTTTTTTTTTATATAAAAATAAATAAATAATTCATAAAAATATTTTTTAAAGTTCAAATAATATTTATATTAATAAAAAAAAAATTGTTTTTTCAATTTATATAATTATTTATCATTAAATGATTATTTTGAAAAAGTAATTTTTCATAAATTTAATTTATTTATTAGTTAAAAAAATTAATTTAAAAAAAAAAAATGTTTCTTTATGAACTAGAAAGAAATTAATTTGATTTTAATAACATTAATTTAATTAAGACTCGTGTGATCTAACAAGTTAATCTAAAAAAAAAAATAACTCAATGAAACCTAAAGAAATTTATATAAATAAATCAGTAGCTGAGTTGAGAGCCGCGGGCACGTGCGGACACCGGTATCTTCTTGAATGGGACGTACCATCTCGTAAGTCCCGGTCAACACGCATTCAAGAATCGTTTTCTCTTCACCATCACAATCAACAACACAAACACATTCCATTCTCATTCAGTTATACATATAAAATGAGATTTTTTTTTTATATCTTTTTTATTCTCAATGATGTTAAAATAAAATGGATATCAATGTACCTGATAGGTATTGGTGTATGTGTGTTGTCTCAAGGGTGGGTTGTCCAGGCGCGAGGTAAACAACATTCCACACTATACAGATTGTGTCCATTACTAAATTTTTTCATAGTTAAATTATCCAAAATTTAATTTTTCAATAACGAAATAAAAACGACCAACTAAAACCAAATTTAAACATAATTAGCCAAATGATAAAAAAATGAGCAATTAAATTGATTAAATAATTATCCAAGCAAATTTTACATTAATTGATCATTTTTGTCAATTGTTAAAGACTAAATATAATTAGCAAATAAAAAATATTGTATTTATATTTTCTTGCAATCAAATTAATTGAATTTTAAATGAAATGAAATGATAATTTGTTTGCTTTCTTTTACTTAGCATATCATATTATCTTATTGCGATTAAATATTTACAAAAGAATTTCGATTAAATTTTTATGATATTTTTTATTTCAGGAGAAAAGCCATATCAATGTCAATGGCCTGAGTGTGAATGGAGATTTGCCCGAAGCGACGAACTAACTCGTCATTACCGTAAGCATACAGGCGCTAAACCATTCAAGTGTGCTGTATGCGAAAGATCATTTGCCCGAAGCGATCATCTGGCGTTACATATGAAGCGTCATTTACCTAAGCAACATACCAAGTGACATGTCAATCGATTATCAATTTATTGAAATTAATTATAAATATCATTAAAATGTAAAACGAAATTTTCCGTATGAAATATAAATAACAAGAAATCAGAATCATCATTGTAATATTGAAAATAATTTTCAATCATTACATTAAACAATATTTAAAAATAATTTATTTATTACTTTATTTTTTTGTAATAATAAATTGAAAATGAAGCTGGTTAATTTATCAATGATAATAAAACTATTTAAATTTTCTAATAATTCGTTAAAACATATTGTACTTAACAAGAAATTAAAACTAGCAAATTGATAATAGATAATTATTTCTATTAATTATATCTCAGATAAAATCAAATGAAAAACAATATTTAAAAATATAAAATATATCAAACCACCTGCCATCAACCGCGACTCTAGTTTTAAGTGAATTTAAATAAATATCCAAAGACTACATTGCCGAATGTCGTGGTAACGCATAAAAGTACTTGAAAAAAATATATATATCTTTAATAAAAATAATAAAAAATTAAAAAATAATTTTTGAGTACTCATTGCGAAGGTCACAGTATAATAATTCCCTGCACGCTGTATACATTATTAGAATATAAATTAAATAAAATTTAAATAAACAGAAAAACGTATAAAAAAATAAATAAAATTTAAAAATTAAAAAAAAAATTAAACAAATTGTAATTATTATATTTTCCTCGTTGGTAAAATTTTCCAACAGTTATAAAAAATTAATTGACTATTTATTTTATATCTTTCTTTTTTTATTTTATGCTTTTATTAATAATATAAATATATTTTTCAAATGAAATTATTGATAATTTTAAATGAAAAAAGAAAAATCATTTGTTTTTTTTTATATATACTGACGAGGAAATAATTTAAGTGTAAATTTAAAATTACTAGTCGGAGCAGATGTACAAAAATGTACTTACAGCTAATACTAGATTTTATTTAATAAATATTCTGTTAAATAGAAAGACAAAAACAAATAAATAATAAAAGAAAAAAAATAATAATAATAAAATAAATTTGCACTGTTGACATAATTAAAATTAAACAAAAGAAAAAAAAGTGTTTGAAAATTTAGATAATTATTTGTTTTAGAAAAATTATAATCAAATAACTAAATAAACTTTAAAAAAAAAAAAATTAATTAATTGAACAAATCACATGTTATAAATGTAATTAAAATGATTTTAAAATTATGTGTATGCACTTCTGGCACTGAATCAAGGAGAGTTAATAGTTTGATGAAATAAAGTGAATTAAAAAAAAATTCAATAATAATCCTTATTGTTATATATAATTAATTTTTTTATTTAAACATTTATGAAATTGACAAAATAAAGTTAAACACTCAATCACATTGAATTTGTTATTGCAATTTGTTGTTTGCAATTTTTTTTTTGTATCAATTTTTATAAATTGCATTTAATATATATGAAAAAAAAAAAAGGATAATTATGTAGATGACATTGTAAAGCCTTAGCTTATTAAAAAAACTTGTATTTGAAAAAAAAATATTAATATTTCTTTTTTTTTTTTAGGTATGCAGTAATTTGATGATGATCATTCGCTTGATGTCAAAGCAATCATTGTGAAGCGAACTTCACCTGGATCTCTTGCCATGTACTCTGAGCAAACTTTGGTTGCATTTTCCAGAAGTTTGTCCTTTGTTGTTGGACCATAATTTATTGGAAATGGTTTTCTTCCATCTGTATTAATAATTATCATGTTTTTTTTTTCTCTTTACAGTTTCAACGATAACGTTTTTCTTTTAAGTTTATTATTACGTTAATAAAGCAGTCTTTAAGTTAAATTTATTTTCCGATAATTTATAAATTTAATTATAAAATGATTTTAGTTAAAAGTAAATTAAAAATATCCATTGTTAATTTTGATAATAATTGTTAAGCAAATTTGTTTTGATTTGAAATAATTTAAAAAACTAATTTGTACTTGCATTGCAAACTTATTTTCTATTACTAATTGATAGACTTGTTAATTTAAAAAAATAGTTGGGAATTTTTAAAGCTATATAGTTGAAAAATAGGATAAATAGAAAATAAATGACTTACCAAGCTCGTAGAGTGATCCATCTTTTTCAACAAAAGCTACAAAATGATGATAAACTGGTGAATTTTCATCAGGTGCTTCAGTTTGTCCTTCTTGTGCCAATTGTTCATGGGCTTCCATAATACCACTAACAGCAGTATCAACTAATAATTGTCCTTTATCTTCAAATGATAAATCCTTAGCTTTTTCAAGGAATGATTTTAACATACCATCTTCAATTTCAATTCTATGAAAAATATAAAATGAATAATGTGTTTGTTTTTTATCTAATCTAAATTTAGTTGTTGTTTTTGTTGCTCATGATAAAATTATATTAGTATATATTATAGATATTTTTATTCATGACTCACACATCCAAATTGTTGGCAACTGAGTGAATTAATGCGACAGTACCACAGGCATTTGAAACACACTGTTGCATATGAAAAACATTTGGTGATACTTTTTGACCATCATTTTTTAGTTTTTCAACAACTTCATTGTCATATGCTTGAGCCTGTTTTATTAAATTATTTAATATATTATAAATAAACAATGTACAACACAATCAAGCCAACGGAAAATCATTTCCACAATGTTTTATAATACAAAAGAAAAAAAGATATTTAAAACACAATTCTTCTAATCAATTTAAATTTAAAATTGATTAGAAAATTAAAACTTGCCTCATCAGTATATGGATACAGCAAAATGAGTGCCTGGAGTGGCTGTGGCACCATTGCCAAAAGTTCAGGGTCAGTTCCATAAACATCAGTCAAACACCATTTATTTGATACACCAAGTTGATGAATAAACTAAAAATAATATATCAAATTAAATTATTTATACTTTTAAATTGAAAATAAATAATGTATTTTGATATGTTGGCTGATTATTTACCTTGGTCATCACCTAGAACAAAAAAAAAAAAGAAAATTTCATTAGTCAGCATAAATAATTTGAGATTACATATAACTAATCAACAAATATTTGCATAGTTTATTGTTATTTAGAATTTTTATAAATAAACTTACCTCAGGATTTGATTCAAGTGGAACAAGAGACATTTTGACAGTTACTGATTTTTATCAAAATACTTTTAACAAAGCTATTGATATTATATTATATTTTTAACCGACGAATTCAAGGCCTTGTAAGTTGACTCGTTTTTTCTTTCTGTCTGGCTTGGTGTGGCTTTTATGATCGTAAAATTCGTCTGGAGAATATAAAAATTTTTGCTAAGAGAAAACAAAAGCCGGTTGAATGTTGATTTAGCAATAAAAATACAATAATAATAATAATAATAATAATAATAGTTGTTACTTGATTGGTAACACGAATTTCTACTATGTCTTTACTTAGAAATTTACCTAAACAGATTAGAACTAATATTAAAAATCGAAAAAATATAAATGAAATAATTTAAAAACAATTTTTCTTTCTTATCACTCAGAAAATATATATTGCCACATATCATTACAATAAAAGAATATTTATTATTATTTTTTTTAAAAAAATTAAAAAGACAAAATTAAAAAAATAAATTTAAATAATATTCGTATGACATTTTGTCATGGTTGATCTTATTTTATCTTTTTTCTAGTTGGCTTTTTGATAAATATAACTTTCAATAACCATCACTGGCTTGAAAAATAATTAAATATAATTAAAATTACATTTTATTTTTAAATATCGATGTTAATATCAACTTCTATTGCTATTATTATTTAATTTTTTAATTTAACATTATGTTTTTTTTTTTCGTCATATTTAACTGTTAGTTATTCTCTTTTATTTTTGTCATCAAATACTGTTTTTTCTTTTCTTTTAAAACACTTCTATACACCAACTACGTTATAATAAAATTCATTTTAACGAATTTTTTATCAACGTTTATTATTATCGTATTATTTATCTCTTTTATTTATTATTTCTTTACAATTTGAACAATTTTTGTAATAATTTGAAGAGTATTAATATTTTTTACAATATAATATATATTTTTTCTTGTATTTTAAATTTCATTTCTATAAATTTTTTTAATTTCTGACAACTGAGATTTGATAAATTAAAAAATAGAAGTAATTATGTGTTTTTTTATTTTAATAACTCGTTGATTTTTTATAATCAAGTAATGTAAAGTTGAGTATTTTCTTTTAATTATATTTTTCAATTTTCATAATTCGTTGGGGTTGTTTTTTGATTTTTTTTTTTGAGATTTTTTTAAACCCCTCCTTATATAAACGTCTTTTATATCTGATAAATGAAAAAATAATGAATTGTATTATTATTTTAAATCAAATTCAAGTTCTTGATTCTCAAGTGTGAATGGTTTAAAATTTTCAACAGTTGGTGTATCATCAGAATCAATTTTAATACATATTTTATGTTGTGTTTCAAGTGATCCTGGTAATGTTCTTTGTCCAACATCATTGTATAAACATGTTGAGTATGATGGATATGGTACATTTATTCTAATGGCATTTTGTTCAAATGGTGTTGCACGTGGTGTTGGTGCACCATTTGATCCAGAACTACCAACAGATATATTACTATGTGTATCAAGACTATTATCAAGTGCTTGTGAACGTGTTGCTGTACTAAATACAGATAAATCAGCAGTTGATGTTACTGATGTATTAGCAAGTGAATGACGTGAACCATTTGGTGAACCACCATCATCCATACTTTGATCAAATGAAAATTTACTACCACCCATTTCACTACCAGATGGTGGAGGACTATTTTCATTATTATCATCAGATGCTGCCATATCACGACGTAATGCAACTGATTCACGAAGTACTGCTTGAGCTTCTGTAAATTGATCAGCTCTTATGCCAGCCTAAACATTATAATCAAAAGTATGTCCATCATTTTAAATATTACTTAATTAAAAAAATAGATTATGAGCTTACTTTCTTTTTAATTGATGACTCTTTAAGTGTTCCAGGTGGAAAAATTGGCAGTTCATGGGGTAATGGTGGTCCAGGATAATCTAATTTAGCATTTTTTAATTCTTCTTGATTTTTTTCCATTGATTTAATAACTTCATCATCATCAAAACGAAAATCTTTTTCAATTTTAACTTGTAAATAATTACAAAATTCATCAAGTGAATCAAGTTGCAATAGATAACGTTTATGAATTTTCATAATAGTATATGCCATTGCTGATAGTATTCTATCACCATCAAGAATAAATACATCCCAAACACGAAGTCCAAGACTAATTGGTGTCTATATTAATAAATTAATAAACAGAATATTTAACATTTAATTCAACGTTTAATATGCTGTTCTTATTAAGGAAAATTAATAACTTACTCTTTCTTGAAATACAACAAAAAACCATTTGAGTGCATAAAGAATTGAATCACATCCGCATTTATCGAGTTTTTTTTTCAATTTTGGAAGAAATTTATTCATTATTTTATCATGATGTTCAATAAAACGATTTAATTTTGGAAATCCATCAACATAAAAACCTATAATAGCAAAATTAATTAGAAAAATTACATCAAAATAATGATTTTATTTTTAAATAAATAATGCCAAACCATGCATGCTGTATTTCTTATCAGCAAGTAAAACGGTTAGACCCCAAAATGCATCTTCCTCATTCATATATAGTAATAATAAACCAGCTAATACTGACATTCCTTGACAATAACCAACTTGTGAATTATATATACTGTACGCAGACAATACAAAAAACATTGATTTTTGTTTTATACTATATCTTTCTCTATAAATAATATATTTATTAGAATTATTATTTTTGTTGCTGTTAAATAATACACTATTAACACTTTTAGTATTAAACAACCCATTACCTGTAATCAATATGATCTCTGTATTGTCTTGCAACATCAGCATCAATTTGTCGTATTTCAGTTGACTCTTGTCGAGCTATTTTTAACATTTCTTCATATTTACCTGGATTATCATCTTTTAATTTTTGTACACCCAATAATAAACACCAAACTTTACCACGAAATCTATCTGGTATACCTTTGTATATTCTACGTTTTAAATTTTTTTTAGTTACTTGACTATCCCATTGTGATGTCATTTTTTCCCATTTTTTAACTCTTTCCATTTCTACAAGTTTCATTTTTATTTCATTTGTATGTAATTTACCTGGTAAACGTTCATCACTGTAAATTTAAGAAATGATAATTTAATTCATTGGCTATTGAGTATTTTTCAATTTTTTAATGATTAAGTTATTTCCATATTGACCTCAATAAAAAATCTGTTTATCTGTATTTTTTTTTTTTTTTTTCAATACACAATACATTGATTTTACTTATTTCATAATTACTTTCAATTTTTCATGCAGTAAATAATTTAATCGTCGACACTTTTGGGTAAATACAAAATTGATTTGCAATTCAAATTATAAACAAATTCTTAAAATACTTACTGGATGAAACCATATCTATCAGTGACATGATAAACTTCATTTGTAGGATCTTCCCAGGCATCAATTTCAGCACCATTTTCTCTTCCACGATCATATTGACTAAATATTTTATCACGCTCAGCATTTGATCGTTCTAATAACTCGTCTTCATTCATTACACAAAATTATTTAACAATAATATAGCTTTAAGCATACCGCCAACTCTTAAATTCACAAATCCTTTTTTTTTTTTTTTGGTTTTCTGGTTTCTTATTTTTTATTTAACATCCATATGTGGTACTCCAATATTATGAAATTAATATCAAATTAGTACCTATAAACAAAATTGTTAATTTCATTAATATTGTATTCATTATTGACAGGTGTTATTAAACAATCTGTTTGTTTTTGACACAAAAAAAAAGGTTATAAATGATTAAATACTTACCGTTTCTTTTTTTTTTTTATTTAATTATTATTATTTTTTTTTAATCACAAACAAGAAAATTTATCATTATTAGAAAACATAGTCACAATTTTTATTGACATTATTATTAGTTTATCAACATATTGTGATAATTATTTTTATATTTATTTGGTTTGTATTTTCTTTGTTATTTAAATGACTTTTGTTAATTGTTTATCAGAAGGAAAAAAACAGAAAAAAATCAATTTAATTTATCATGATAATCTTTTGATGACTTTTTATTTCTCCAGTATTTTTTTTTCCGGAATTGACTCAACTAAAGCTTGCCAACACTGTGAAAATAATAGAGAGAAAAAAAATATAGGTATAAGAGAGAAAAATAGAGTCTTTCTTTAGCCTTGAATTTCTTGATTTTCATTGGAGAATAAAGCAATTGTGCAATTGTTAACAGCAGTATACATAACCTCATAAAATTAAAATATTTTATTACTCAATACTGTGAAATTATTATCTTGTTTATATTTTTAATAAGTGTGATAATATATATTTTAATTAATTATGAATGATTATTATGGAAATGAACAAGGTAATCAACCACCTTCTTCAAGACAACAACAATCTGGATTTGATCCTAACCGATCACCATCAAATCAACAACTATCAGCTTCAGAAATTATGGTTTGTTTTTATTTAATTATTATTCTAACGTTTTAATTAATCTTTAATTTTATTTTTAATTATTTATTTAGAATATGACAATGACTCCTCAAGAAAAACAAGTACTTGGAGAGTGTCAAACACAAGCAACCATAAGAGGTGTATCACTTGGTGTACTTGCAACTGGTGCATGTTATTATTTAATGAATAATGGTACATTAAAAAAAAATCGTTTGATACTTGGTTTAAGTAGTTTTTCTGGTTTTCTTCTTGGAACAATGTCATATCGTACAACCTGTATGCAAAAATTAATGGCACTTCCAAATAGTAATTTTAAAACTAGAATTCTTCAAGCACAAGGCTTACAACAAAACAGGTAATTAAAACACAAAACAATATTTATGAAATATATAATGTTAAATAATACAGCATACAATAATAATTATAAATTATTTTTTCGTAGAGAATATCAATCACGTGATGGTGAATCTCAAGCTTGGTTTGATGAAAGAAATCCAAATAATTTAAAATTACAATCTAATGATTTTTCACCGATGGGTCATGCTATTGATATTGAACCTTATCAATCACCAGATTATGATTCATCATCAAGAGGTCCTATTAACAATGGTAATTATAATTAATTTAATTATTTATATATCAACAACTAATATTCATTATGTTTTTTCATTAGATTCAGATGCTGGATTCAAATTAAATCCTTCTCTTCCAAATAACTCACCATATGTTAATTATGATGATTTAAGACGTAAAAATCGTATTGATTATGAAAATAAAGCAATACCACGAAGCTCGTAAGTCAATAACTCATCATATGAATTTTATTTTCATATACTTCGATTCAATATTGTAATTGTTTTTTTTATTTTTCAAGACCATATCAACAACCACAACAACACAGACAACAACAACCAACAGATCAAATACCACCAAGCTATGATGGAGGTGTATTTGATCCACCACCAAGACCAAATGACTATTGGCGATAAAATTATATATTTAAAAAGGTAGTTAATGTTTTTTATTAATTCCTTATTATTATTATTATTATTATTATTAACAACACTGTATCAAACAATAAAGAAAAAATATGATTAATTAATTACAGCTAATTCAATTTTCATTGAAAAGAAAAAACTACTTTTATCCAATCAAATTTTTATTTATTTATTTATTTTTTCATTTTCTTTTCATAACTATATTTCATAAATTGCAGCGTAAATAAAGCCTAAGATTATTAATTTTTTTGTTTCAAACATATAATAACTTTTATATAATATTTACAATTTATGAATTAAGCAAATAATTTTAGCACCATTTAATGGAACTGGTATAAAATTTTTTTCTCCCAAATATAATTGATTAAAAATAGTTTGCATAAAATTTATTGAAAACTAATGAAGACATTGTGAAAATAGAAATCGAGTTTCTAGTTTTTTTTTTTTTTTTATACGTATATGAGCATCCTCATAGTGTTTTTGTTTTATCTATATATAATGGTCAATAGTTTGTGAGTGTTTTTACGATTTCATCAACGATTCCAGTTAAAAGAGAATTATTATCTCCTTTACCTTCAATCGAAAGACACAAAGAGCTCTCCGACAACTTCTAAAACAAATAATAAAAATTAAATTAAATTAACAATTAAAACAAGAGCGAATGTATTAATAGATGAATTACTTTTTTAATTAAAAGGCACACATGATGACCCTTCAATGAATTTCCGTATAATGATGCAGCATCATCAATAATTTCCACCAATGTCAAATGACAATTTTGACATATAATATTTAATATTTTATCAAAATCACCTTGTACTTCAATCATTTGTTTAACTTTATATTGAAGTAAATCATTACTTAGCAGCTCAGTTAATATATCACTTTGTGGTAAACTTTCAATGAGAAAATCACTACATGATAAATACAATATAAAATCTAATTTTTCTTGTATAAATCCATTCGTATTATCAATCATATAAGTCAAATTACCACGTAGTTTTTGTGAAAATGTATCATCTGTAACGTCAAATGATAAATGTGTTTCTGTATTTTCACCTGGTCCCAATTTAACAAGTATTTTTATCCCAGATTCTTCATCCGACTGTTGAAAATTAAAATAATCAAAATTAATTACAAATTGCATATTAACAACGAAAAAATAATAATAAATACTTACATTTCTAATTAACTTTAATGTTGATGTATCTAAAACATCAAAGTTAAGATCTTTTATTATTTTATCAGCTGTATTAAACAATGATATACCAACAATTATTTTACCACTTTCATGTGGTAATTGTTTCAGTCCATATGATATTTTAATTTTATCATTTTTTGATAATTCTTTATAACCAGATAATTTTTGATAATTACTTGTATTATTTTCGTTATTAAAATTATTAATTGAATTCGGTAATATTTCTTTTGATGGTGTTGATATACCAGCTGTTTCTTCATAATCTGATGCTTTTTGTTTACCAATTGATTCAATAATATTTTTTTTTTTCTTTTTTTTTTTATCTTGATCATCAATATTATTATTTTTTGATTTTTTTTTGCTTTTTAATTTTTTCTTATGTTTTTTTTTATCATCATCATCATCATTATTATCATTATTAGTTTCAATTGAAATATTTTCTTTATCATTACCAAGCCATAAATCAATTTTATTTTGATTATCAATATCATTTTTAATTTTTTTTTTCAATTTATTATCATTCTTCTTTTTAGCTTTTTTAGTTTTATCTTTTTTTGTTATTCTTTCATCATCGTGTATTAGTAGCTCATGATTTTTAGATTTTTTATTATCTGTAACACGATGTTGTTCAACAGGTGGTAATTTTTCATCATCACGTAGTGGTATATCTAGATCAATATTTAATGCACGATGTGGATCATTAATATCACCAAAATTACCATCATCATTATCACTCAATTCAGCACCTGGTGGTAATTCACCAATTTCTGTATTAACAAAATGTGTTGGGTATTTATCATCATCATTCTCATCATCGTCATCATCACTACTCGATTGATTTTTAGTTTTTTTAGATGATTTTTTCTTTTTACGTTTGTTAGTTTTTAATAAATTTTTTTTTGAATAAAAATCATCAACTTTTAATGATACTGGTATATTTAATTCAGCAATTGGTATATTATCATAATCATTATTTTTATTATTATCAATATTATGATATGATGATGAATTAACACTTGAAATATTCCCCTTTAAATAATTTGGATTATTTTCATATTCAAATTTACGTATATCACGTTGTTTTTTAATTTCATCAATTGTTGGCTCATGATATTTTTTTCTGCTGCTATTATTGTTATTATCATTTGATTTATTATTATCATCTTTGATAAATATATCATTGATATCATAATCATCATTGTCTGATTGATCAGATGGTGGATCATTGATCCATGTATCTAAATCTAATCCATCTGGTATTGGTACTTTTTTTTGTGCTTTTGGAGCTATTGGATTTAATTCACCATCAAATGTATATATTAATTCATCAATAAGCTCTGGATTATCATTTAAATAATCAAATAATACAATTGTTGATATTGTTCTTTCTTGTACTTCTAAATCACCTGAGCATATAAATTCATTCATTGAATTTTTTAACTTATATATTTCATCAATAATATCAGTGTCATTATTTTTTTTAGCATTTATTAATATTATTGATGATAATTTTAATATATTATGTACATAAACAGCTTGTATATGTCCTGGTAAAAAATTTTTTTGTGATTTTAACATTGATTTTAATGTTTTCATTTTATCATCAAGTTCTGATGAAAATTCACCGCATATCCATGCTGCTGCATATAAAACTTCACACATTGTTGAACGTGGTTGACATGTTAATAAATGTGCATTATCAAGTAGCAAGGCACATTGTTGTACTGAATATTTGCGTATAGCTTGTACACGTATTGTAACATCAAGTAGCTGTGTTGCAACAAGTTGTCCATGTTTTGTACCCTCCATACGTGTTAAATCAACTAATACAGATATATACCATTCAAAATATGTTATAAATTGATAGTTATTTTGTGAACATATTTGAATTATTTTTGATAATAATTCATCACGATATGTTGTACCTTCAGCTTTATCCATGTGTATCATTAATTTACGTACAATTTCAATTAAATTTTTTTTTGATACCATACCGTATAACAAATCAAGTGCACGTAAACGTATACTTTCATCTTTATCATCAAGACATTGCATTATTAAATCTTTATGTGCTTGTACACTTTTTGGATGGGTTTTTAATATTTTTGACATTGCCAATAGACCAAGATACTTTAAATTTTGATCAGTATCTTCAATTAATATACGAAGTTTTTGTACACACAATTGTATTGAGTCTGAATGATTTGGCATTCCAGATGATATTGATATTAATACTGCAATTACTGTATTTATACACTCGTACAATAGTGACATTGCTGATGTACTGGAATTTTTTTTTATTATATTATTGGATTGGTAGGGATTTTATATTTCAAAATATATTTCAAGCTGTAAATAGTGTCTTTCAATAATTGCCAATCAAATTATTTACTAATATTTTATTCAACTATAAACACTACACTATTTAAAAGCTTTAAAATAGATTGAATGATATTTTTGCTCAATTTAAGGATTATTATTATTACCTGTGAATTAAATTTGTCAAAGGTTCTATGAGTTTTTTTCCAAGTCTAGGTTCTAAAGGTGTCAATGCGCCAAACTGTAAATTTTTAATTATGATAATAAAAAAAAAAAAAAACAATGAATAACAACTACATGAAAATAATAATACAAGAATAATCTATTTATATTTTTTGGATGAATCAAATTCGTTTCTTTTTTAAGCTAAAATATACTGGGGACAGAAAAAAAAATATTGAACCTTGATATGAGATCGATTAGAGGCTGAGTCAACTGTCTGCCAATTTTTGGCTCGATCAATGTTATCGCCGAAAACTGAATATACATTATTTATAAAATATTTCATTGTTTTTATTTTTATCTCAACATATTTTCCAGTAAAATATTTCATAATAAAAATAATTATTTAAATAAATATTGACTATTATATAACTTACCAATTTGATGATTTTAATTAGCATCCAATTATTTGTTGATGTTGTCATTAATTTAAAAAATATTGGTGCAAGGCTTAAATAATTTTTTGGATTTTTTCTTGCTAATTCACAAACAACATTAACAGCTGCTGATTGTACACCACTATCTGGGTCTTCAAGTTTTTCTTTTAGTCTTGGAAATGCTGGACGTAATGCTTCAGGAAAACGTAGAAAAACTTTATACATCATAAGTACAGCTTTTTTTCTTAAATATGGTTTTGTACTTGTTAAAAGTGTCATTATATCATTGACAAGATCTTTAGCTAAATCTGGACTTATAAAACATGATAGACCACTTAATGCTAAACCAGCATCATACTGATTTTGACTATTTAAATCTTTTCTTATCATGTTTGTTGTTAACATCAGGAGCTAGTTAAACAAATAATAAGTTAATTATTTTATAAATCAATTATATTGTAGGTGAATAAATTATTACCTCAGTATCCATGTGAAAACTTTGACTTGCTGATAAATATCCAATTCTTTTGTATGTAAATTTACCAGATGACATGACCTCAATTATGTTAAAACCAGCCCAACTAATGTCATATCCCAACATCTGGAGCTGTTTTTTTTTTTAAATCATAATTAAACATTAAAAAAATAAATTGATAAGTTTCTATAAATTTAATTTCTTTTCCACTTATTTATCAATTTTAATAGGTAAAAAATATATAAATAATAATAATAAATAAAACTTACATATGTAAGCTTAGCAACTGCGTTGGATTTGACAGCAACATTATCTTGTCTGAGTTCTTGTTTAATCTCTTCAATACACTGAGCAATATATTTAGCCTTAAATAATCAAAATAAAAAATTCGATTAAATAATTATGATATTGATAACAAAGTTATAAAATTAAACAGAAAATAATATTACCTCATTATTTTTGTTGTTTCTAATACCTCTGACTAAATCTGTCAAATTTTTATCAAACATACGTTCAAAATTACCTCTAACCTTTTTCAAAGCCATTTTAATATATTTAGATTAACAAATTTATAATAGACTATTATATTTTTATTATCTTGTAGTTTTTCCACACACGTAATTTACAGTTATTATTTTCAATTGACATGTATTTTTATCATAACTTTTGTGGCCTCCTTGCTCACCCTTGTAACAGTTGTCTCACATTCTGATTCAATTTATCAAAATATATTTATCAAATTGTATTTATTAATTATTCTTTCATCTCCATACAGCTTGCTAAAAAAAAAAAAGAAAATATACTTATATAAAATTATTTTTGTGTGCAATAAAAAAAAAAAAGTGATAATAATTTTTATTATTTGTAACGCCCACCTTCATCGACAATTTTTCTTTTATTTTTTTATATTTTTTATAATAAAAAACTGTTCAGTATAATTTATTTGACTCACCACTATTGGCATTAATAAGTCCCCAGTTATACTATGGATTAATGATTTATGATTATAAATATAATTGAGATAAAAAATATGGGCCAATTGTAATTGTTGCCGGTGCTTCCGAGGGCTCAAACTCACGTCAAGCTAAAATTGACGTTTGTAAACATGGCAGCTGTAAAATAACCGAATATAACTGCAAATTTACTGCAAATACGTGATGATTATTATTTATTCAGTATTGACACAATAAAAAGAGAAAAAAATTAAAATTCAGAGCACTCAAAACTGGGAATTTTTTTTTTTTTTATTCTAACATCCGGTTGTGGTTTGCATTGAAAAAAAAAATATATACGATGTATATATATTAATATCGAAATAGGATAATAGAATAACTTTTTTTAAATATTAGAAAATTATTCAAAATAATTTAATAATTTTGTAAATTAAAGAGAATGATAATAATTAAAAAGTGCTCAAAAATTTCGATCAATCAGATCACGAATAAAATGCTGCCCAGTGTCTTTTTCATAACTTTATTACAATCCTATAAGTAATTGAAATAAAAAAATTATTTAGTAGCATTTTAATATTAATTTGAATCGTTTACACTTGTAAAAAAAAAGCCATGTTCTGTTAAATTGAATTTTTATTAAAATTATAAGTTTTTGAAACTTACGAAAAATCGATCTTTCTCAGTTAAATATATTAACTTGAATTATTACTCCATCTGTTACTTTATAACTAGATAATAATTAAGATAAATTCATATTTTTATTTTACTCATCAGCATAAAACTCTCGACGTCAAAAACCCACCAATTAATTTTACAACTTTGGAGTTTGTCGTCAATGATAATGCAATTGATTAAATTTAAAATAAAAAAATAAATAAATTATTGTACAATTGATTGTATTTAAAATTCATATAAATATAATCGACTAGATTTTTTTTAATTATTCAAAAACAATGATTATTTATAAAAAGAAAAAAAATTTTCAAAGAATAAAATTGTTTTTATAACTGTAAATTTTCTTGATAATGTCAGTATAAAAAGAAAAACAAATTAATAAAATCTAAGTACTGGGAGTCGACATCGACGACATTTTTAATTATTAATGGCCTAGTATATTTATACATTAGTTTTAAATTATAAATTTATTAAAAAATTATTATTCACGAGTCATAAATTGGTAATGGATGTCCCTCAGAATTAAATACCCATTTATCAAGATCAATAAGTTTTCTTTCATCATCAAATAACAGGTACAAATATTTAAGAGTTTCACCAAACCAAAAACTCTCAGTCATATCACGTGGACGTACATTTTGGGTATTTCTAACATTACCAATACTTGTATATCCATAATCAACCCTTGTATAATTTTCAAAACCCTGTAAAATTATAAAAATATACATTATAAAACGAAACCATTAAAAAGAACAAAAGGAAAATATTAATTTATCAGCCCACCTGAAATATTTGCCAGCCCCAATCTTGATAAGTTTTATTACCAGTAAAGTACCACATGTAAAATAATGTTTCAATAAATTCTGGTCGAAGTAAATTGTGCGCATCAGTTGTTTTAACATACATATCCATTTGATTATCATCATCACTTGATTGAACATTAAAATATGTTATTTCTGGTGCCAGAAATGTCGGTTGTGTTGCATAAGTTTGATAACAAGTTTTAGTTAATTCCTTTGCCAATTCCATGTGTTCATCAGATAAACCATTGTGACTACCAAGTGCAAGTGTTCCTGGTAAATAACACACCAGATGATCCTGAAATTAATAATTATTAATAATCAAATAGACTTTTTGATTATATAATTGAAATATAAAATTTACCATTTTTGGTTTCATTTCTCTAGATGTACCAATAAGCTCAGCAATAAATACATATTTATTTTTAGCTGTTTTTTTAACTAAATGTTTTTGTACTCCATGAATGGCCAACATGTAATCATCCCTTAAGCTGAAATACAAAATAATAAGTATTATAAAATTTAAATAATGTATTTATTGTAAATTAACTTACTAGTCAATTTTTTGTCCAGTTTGTAAATATTGTTTCAATAAGTACTCGTAATAGCTATCACCACGAGCTCCAAGTGTTATAGTTGAATATTCTCTGAATAATCCAGTATTTGCATTAATAAATATTGGTACTAAACCATCTTTTTTTTCTAAATTATGAATATGCTCTGATACTTTAGCAACAGCAGCCTAGAAAATAATTTAAAAAAACAATTGTTTTATTCATTTTTTATAAATAGATGAATAATTAAATATTTACCTCAAATCTTGGCTGACCACTTGATCTACTCAAATCTCTAAATTCTAATTGTAGTGATGTTACTTCACTAGTACTACTATCAGGTCCCCATTTTGGTGAATGTGCACTTTTGGTGCCTAAATTAACATCTGAATATGGTACACCAGACTTTGTTGTAAATGCTGGTAACATACGATCACCCAAATCAATAGCTTTATTTAAAAATAATTTATCACCACTTAAATGATAAATACCAAGTAAACCTCCAAGTACTCTTATTGTAACTTCAAATAAATTAACATCTTTATCAATATTAAATATAAGACTATTATTTATCCATTTTTTAGCTTTATTAAAATCATCATTTAAACCCATAATATACATTGTGTCAAGTGAATCAACAATTGTTAAACCAAGACCAAACCAATCAGAATAACTACGTGATATTGGTTTAATATTATCATGTCCCCATGCATATTTACAATAATTATCCCATGAATGTTTAAATGCATTAACAACAGCACTTTGACGTTTATTTTTAGGCCCAGAAAATTTTAATCCAACTGGTTTATTATCTTCAATTTTTTCATCTTCAATATCATTTATATTATTATATTGTTGGAAATCTGGCTCATCAATAACTTGATTATTATTTATTATATTTATATGTTTTTTTGTCATTGGTATTATTGTATTGTCATTGTCATTTGTAAATGTTATGTTTGTTTTTTTCGTATCAGGAAGAATGTTAAAAAATATAAATATTAGTGTTATCAATAACACGTACAATATTGTACGTTGGAATCTTGATAACTGATTCCATTGACGCCATAAACTTTTTGATGTTTCACGTGTTGATGTTGATGATGTTGATTGATCATTTATATTTAAACTTATGTAGTCATTTTTTGGTGGAAGCATTATTATTATTATTTTTTTTTATGGCTTTTTATGTTAAGGTTATAATTTAGTTGAACAACACCGGTGATGATGATAATTAATGTTTGTTGTTGACTTGTTATCAATTTGTTTATTTTTAATTAACAACATTTATATCACAATTTACGAAAAAAAACTTAATTTAATAGAATTTATCTTTAATAGCCACTGAATTTAATGACTTTAATTTAAAGCTAATAACAAACTTGAGATAGTATTAATGATGACACACGTAAGCAAAAGTGAATAACTTTTATTGTTGTGTCATCAACAAATTTTTCAATAGTTTATTCTTTTTGGAGTAGGGTGTTATTTCTTTCTTCTATACTGTGTTCTACTATCTTCTACCATTTTTAATAATCATCATAAATTTTTGTTGGTAAACAGCTGTTGTTGAACATTCGTCATTACCGATTATGCTTTGATTACCTCTTTTTTTTTTTAAGTAAAAAAAAAATTTCCTGCATTATTTACTTTGAACAATAAAATATTTCAGGGAATTGACCATTTGATTTATTAATTTTTCGTTCGGCGAACTAAAAGTGAAAAAACCTTATGAAACGTTAGATCTAAGTTAATTATATCATGGTTTATTTATTTTTACTTATGTTATTCGTCGTATTTACATATTAAAAAAGGAGAAATAACATCGAAATTTAAAAAAAAAAAAGGCCTACGTTTGTCGGGCATTCAAAGGGCTATTTAATAGCCCGGACAAAAATTTTTTACGATGTAAATCAAAAAAATCGACTTCGTTCGGCGAAAAAACAATGACCTGACCACTATTTGCATTATATAGATTATGAAATTAAGTTATACTTATCTCCAAGTGTACATTCGTCCTGTTATTATTACACCCCACCCTGATAATTCTTGATAAAAATTAACTCCTCCAAACATAGATTCATAAATTCCTAAATCAGCATTTAAAAAATCACTTCGAAACATATAAGTTCCATAATGACGTTTTTTAACATTAGTTTCACCGACCCATAATAAATGATTATCATCACATAGTCCAGCTTCATATCGACTCCAATTTGAACATTTTTTTGCCACAAAAGTTTTACGATCTTTTACTACAGCATTGTAAACAGCAACAGCGCTATAATGTCCACAAATATCTTGAAAATAATAAAATAAAAATAAACATTATCAAAGGTATAATGAAATATTGATAAAATATAAAAATAATATATTTACAATTATTCAAATAATCTTCATTTTTGCACATTGATTGTTGGTCACAAAACCCTCCATCAGAATAATAATCAACATCACCAAGTGGATTTGTATATCCCAATATTGATATGCACGAATGAATACATTCAACAAAATGTGCATCATCAGAACTCAAACGATCACGACTATCTATATCTTCAAAACTTGGACCAGATGGATCTAGACCAGTTATTTTACCAACTTTAACATCATATGACGATAATTGTCTAAATTTATATCCACTGCAACCAGCAACATGTGCACCAAGACTAAATCCAATTATATGTATATGTTTTGAATAAAATCCTCCATCATCAACAAGGTGTACCATGAATTTTGCCAGAAATGTTGAAACGAACTATCACGAAAAAACATTCAATTAGTTAACAAATTAATTAACAACTCTGTTATTAAATTACATACCCCTTTAGCTTTATCAGCAGCAAAAAAATAATTTAAACTTTGTGAAATATAATACCAATCATAAACAATAACGTAACAATTTTTACTATTACAATTATCAATTATATTATTTTTTATTTCTTTAACCCATGTTATATTATGACGACCTTGCCAGCCTGGAATTATAAATTTAATACGTGCCCCATATGTCAAAATAGATTTCAATTTTTCGACGTCAAAGTTATAACCGTCATATGCATAAATAAATTTTGAATTTTTACTTTTCCAAATTATAAATCTTGGTAATTGGTCACCAATTGAATATTCATTGTATGCAAATATTAAATTAATTATTGGACTTAAATATCTTTGATTATCTAATTTTAAAGATATATTATTAATGTCAGTTGGTTTCAATTGACAATTGTATTTATCAAGTTTATCAGTCAACACAATATTACCATCCTCAGTTAAATTACAAAATTGATTAAACCTGGGAAATCTTCTTCCATTTGTTGTTGGTATTTTTATCGAATCTTTTTCAATCAAATCGTAAATAAATTGTTCTTCTCGTTGTTTAGATTTATTTGTATTTGAAATAATTCCATATGAATTTCGAGGATCAATCATCATTCCATTGTCTGTTAAAAATTTTAAAAAATATAATTTTATAATTAATTATTAAGATGTAAAGAATAAACATACCATTTGTCGAATAATTATTTTTAAAAGTTGAAACTTTATGTGATGTTGCGATAACGATAAAAATTAAAATAACAAATGAATAATACATTTTGCTCTCCCGACAGCAACTGCTGTTAAATTGCAATTTAGTACTTGTTTAAATGCTATGAAAATATTCATAAATGTATACTTTACTTTGATTGATATATGAAAAATTAGAGCTCATATTAAACTACAACAATATTATATTTCAATTTTTTAATAAATCATTAATTTAAATTTTCTTTGTATTTTTTTTTTCTAATCAGAAAAAAAAAAAAAAAAAAAAAAAAAAAACAATTGTAAAAATTAAGTATAAAATCTTTCGAAATTTTCACCACGTTCAATGTCACCAGCTGAAACTGAATTTCTTGTTCTACAATTTTTTTTACTATTTGATAACATCTTAAACCATTTTGGTAAATTTAATACTGGAAATATTGATTTTTGTTCTTTGAAATCTTTATTAGCAATTTTACGTGCTTCAAGAATTTCTTTAATTTTTTTCGATGCAGCTGGACCAGACCATGTCCACTCATGATTCCACATAGAATTTTGATCGATTTTTGAATCAAAACGAGCTTCACTGACAGTACGTGAACGTGGTTTTCTTGCTGTTAGATGTTCAGAGCCATGTGTCCACTGAAGAGTTCGTTCATTTGATAAAATTTCATCATCACTAAAGCCTTGAATACCAATTGGTGAATCAATATCAGTCATTTGTTCGTCATCATCAAGAGGAGGTGGTATATATTCGAGAATACTTATTAAACGTGCTAAAAGTTCAGCAGGTTGAACTGTCGAACAAGTTGCAAATGTTGCTGCTTTATCAATTCTTTGAAGATCAGTCTCAGATACTACTCGAGTTCTAATAGGTTTTTTCTATTAAAGAAAAAACAAACAAATCAAATTATTCAATTAATTACAACACATTAAATTAATTAAATAATTATTAATGTAAAATTTAAACTTACATCTGAAGTAGTTTCACTGTTTGCTCGTCTACGTGGACTTGGAGACATGGACAGAGCCAAATCACCAAAAATAAGTTTACGAAGATCAGGAAAACTGTTACTACTCAAAGGTTTATCACAAATTGGTAATTCATTTTCCAGTTGATCAACATAAATTCTCTGTAATATTTTTTATAAATTATTTAAAAAAATATAAATCAATTTATCATAGTAAATAGTTTACCTTGACTTTGGATAACTGCAATTCATTAAATATACGTCTTAAATAATTAACATCTTTGTGCAATCCACACCATATTTTAGTTTGTTTTTTTTTTAAATTTACTGCAAATTTTCGCTCGAGTTTTACTATTTTTTTACTCCTCATTCCTCTTGTTATGAAGGATATAATCATAACCATGTATCCCAGTCCAAATACAATCCAAACTATTAAAAATATTTTATAAAGAATAAAAAATATTCCGTGGCAATGAATTTTTGTATTGTCTTGACCTAGAAGAAATACAAATTTTATTATAGTATTTTTTTTTTAATTACCCAAATAATTCCTTGTCGAAAATCATTACAATTACTCTTTATTATTTCTCACCTTGGATTCTATAAATATATATATATATTTTTAAAATATCCAGATAAGCATTTATAAAATTAAATTAATTAAAAATTACAAAAAAAAATATTGAAAAATATATAAATATAATTTAAAAAATTACCAGCAACAATATCACCAAATCCAATTGTTGTCAATGTTACAAAAGCATAATAAACAGCTTCGTCATATGTTTTCTCTTCAAAATAAGAAATAACTAAAGCAGGAAAAAATATAAATACAACAAATCCAGGAGTCAAGTACATCAACACACGTACAGCAAAATCAGATTTTCCAAATTCTAATCTTGAATAATTTTTTTTTTTCTCATTATCTTTGCATGATTTGTATTTATTATATGCTTTTATAAAAATTCCACTAAAAAATTCTCCAAGTTGACCCAACAATATTCCATTCATTGGAATTCCCAAAAGAGCATAAAATATCATTAAAATTCTGCTTGACATTGTTGTTGGTGCCAAATTACCATAGCCTGTGAGAAGTAATTAAACAAATAATTTAATAAATGAATAAATAATTTAATAATTTAATAAATGGAATTTGTCGTTAATTTTATTCATTATTTTATGCCTTTTTCAACTGCGTGCAATTTTTTTTTTGCAAATAGCAATAAAATTTTATTAGCAAATTCCTCAAAATAAATGTACAAAAATATTTAAACATTTATTTGTATTTTATTTATTTGTTTTTCTATTTTTTTATAATTTATATTCTATGGAAAAACTTACCAATAGTACTGACAACAGTATATGCAAAATGAAAACTATTATAAAAATCCCATTTAAATTGATCCTCTTCATTTTCTGTATAATTATAAACAGACTTTCCACAATAACCTGTTAATTTTTCTAGAATTTCTTCAATATTTTTTGGACAATATTTATTGAGAAGTTCTAAAACAAAAATTTTTAATTATTAATTGAAAGAATTTAAAAATATTTATATTTTAAAATAAATGTAACTTGATTATTTAAATTTTAATACATTTTTGTTTAAATTTTTAATTCAAATTAATATTAACATGTTGACAGATATTTATTTACCTATAAAATTGGTGTCATGTAATTTAAATTTGTGTATAAAATTTTAATTTGAATATCAAAACTAACAGTAAATTATTTTCTAATAAAATATATATATTCTCAAATATTAAATAAATATTATATTTAATAAAATAAAATCATTGATTATCATTTGATTTAAAAATAAATAAAAAAAAAAAAAAAAAAAAATAAAAAATTAAAAAAAAAAAAAAAAAAAAAAAAAAAAAAACCGTTTAACGTTTCTGTGAGTCACTTTGTTATCATAAAATATTGTCACATTTATTTATTAAATATTATTATTCATCATATTCGATAAATAGTATATAAATATATATTTTTTAAATAATTTGTATCAAATATAATTACCGTTTATTTCAACACGTTTATCATGAGATTTTTTAACTTGTTCTTCCTCAATAGCACGTTCAATGTGATGAAAAATAGCAGCTCCAAAAAATAAATAAACCAAAAAAATCATTAAAAGTGCCATCCACTGTTTTTTCGACATTTTTAAATCCTCTTTTCGTTTTATTAATTTAAACTAAAATAATGACAATCATTCGTTTGTTTGTCTAATAATTACACTATAATATTATTTTTTTTTTTTATCAAATTTGTCAAATATTTAATTAATTAAAAATATTTTTGTCAATCTCTTGAATTGTCGTCGTTAAAGACTGAAGACTATCAATCCCTTTCCACTTTAAATTATTAGTCACATGTTGACAAAATTTTTTTTTTTTTTTGTATATATTTTTCTTAAAAATCCCCAGGCAATCTCTAGAAAGTGATTAAACTATCGGTAAATTATAATAATAAAAGTAAATCAATAATCATTAGAAAATATATTTTTAGACATAAAACAGTAGTTTTGTGACAATCAATTTGTGAAATAAATTTTATACCACTAAATAGAAAAACAAAATGATAATATTATATTTTCTATAAAAATTCTAATATCAATAATAATGAATTTAGAAAATATTGACTCAGCAATGTAGTATAGAAATAAATAAAATTTTTAGATGACAAGATAAAGTTTGTTTTTTTTTTTTTTTTAAATTCTGAACAGTTCTTTTATGATAATTAATTATTGGAATTTTTTTTAAATACAAAAAACTTGTTATTAGAAGTTTTTAAGACGTCTTTTACTGTAAGTTAAAACTAGTTTTTCTAATGTTGGAACCAAAGGGACCAGTAGGGACCGATTCAGGGGTCCAACTTTCACATTTAATATTCTCTTAAACTTAGCACATGCGTATACTCATAAATAAATAATAAAAATACAGGGTTGAAAGAGTAGATAATAAACTTCTTTGTTTTTTAAATCAATAGTTGGAATAATTACACAATTTGATTATTTTTTAAATATTTGTAATGATTATTAATAATGCACTAAAAAAAAATATATATAATCACTTATTAAAATCGTTTATTATATAAAATGACAATTTATAAACCGTGTAAAATATTATCATCGAAAATTTAGTGTACAGAACCCGGAAGATCCAAGTTAACTGAGTAGAAAAAATACAAGATTCAAGTTTTGGGCCTGATTTGTGGACACCTGCACCTCCTGGACGGTTTAACCATTTGTGAACAACCGAAATTATACAAGATACATGCAGCAGCTTCTTTCTCTCATCATGGTATACATAACAAAAGAACATACATATATATTTTTTTTTCAGGGGCTTTAATAAATTTAAATGAGTTGAAAAAAAGAAAAAAAGGTGCTGAGCCATGGCATGTGAAAGACGGCTGCAAAAAAATTTTTTACAATATGATTTTACAAATTATTTAATTCAGTAAGTTTATCTCTTTTTAGTCTTGATTTAGTCTTTTTCATAATAATATAATTATAAATAACAAATTATTTTTAAATTATATATTTTGCAATTAATTTTACTTTTTAAAAAATTATTTTACATGGATTTGAAACATCAAAAATGTTGCAAACTAATAAAATTGTATTATCAGTTTTATGACAAAAAAAAAAAATGTTGTTCGGTTGACCTTCGTCAGTCATGCAATAATTTATATACATATGTATTTGTTTTTTAAATAAAAATTTTATTGTAAAAAATATTTAATGTGCTTATATGAGAATAAGGAATTTGATTTTAACGACGAGTTAGAACATTAAAATAAACACTTTTCCGGGATGATAAGATAAATTTCAGCATTATAAATTACGACATCCCAAAGGTTTTTGTTCAGTCAATAACGAACTTCGATTCAAAGTATAATTGAAAAATTATTCAATAAAAAAAAAAGAAAAAACACTTTTCATGATGGAAGGCTACTTTTTGATTTTATTTGCTGGACTGTTTTTGGTAGTATCAACAGCTCCCACTGTGAGTACAATTAATATACTAAATTTCAATCAATAACTCAGTTATCAAATTTAATAATTTAAAAAAAAATTATTTATTAGAAAAATCTAGCTTCTCAATCAGCTGAGATTGGTGCTAATAACGTTTTTCAGATGGAAGAAAGAGTAAGAATTTCCAGAAACGCTGAGCCTGATAATAGTGAAGGTGATAGCAGCAGCAGTAGTAGCAGTGAAGAAACAAAAAATAAACGATCTGTAAGAAATGCTGAGCCTGCTAACAGTGAAGGTGATAGTAGCAGCAGTAGTAGCAGTGAAGAAACAAAAAATAAACGATCTGTAAGAAATGCTGAGCCTGCTAATAGTGAAGGTGATAGCAGCAGCAGTAGTAGCAGTGAAGAAACAAAAAATAAACGATCTGTAAGAAATGCTGAGCCTGCTAATAGTGAAGGT